>CM075858.1:83751627-83859127 GCA_037975125.1 Latrodectus hesperus
TATTAAATGATTTGCATATTATATATATATATATATATATATATATATATATATATATATATATATATATATATATATATATATATATATATATATATATATATATATATATATATATATATAGTAAATAAATAGTTAATTAAACATTTATTTATTGATGCGTTATGATGAATACTATAACAAATATTCAATGAATTTTAGCTACTAAATTAGGATTTTATATGCGTGGTCTCACTCTAATACAATAACTTTAATAACTAGATTTATCAGAAAAAATTTTCAGAACTAAAAAATATTAATTAATAATAATTCTGCTGATATTTATTAACTCTAAGTTTCGTTTTATATAAGTTCTATATATTTATAATTATCTCTGATAATTACCTCGAGAATTAAATTTGAAACTTTTCTCTACATTTTGTCAAAACAAGATAAATTACCAACTTTTACTCAGATACTTATTATTGTTATGAAGGCAAAACTAAATAAATCTATTACATAAATTATATTTTACGAACATATATTCAAGTAGTTAAAGAAAGATTAAAAACTATGTAACAGAAATGTTAAACTTATACAGCTGTCGGACTCAGAATAAACATTTTCATTGAATAAATAAATACATTTTTCCACTAGTAATTTAAAAATACACTGAGAAACTGTAAAATGTTTTTACATGAGTCGCAAAAGTGGGAGAAATGCTGTGACTAAATCAACACCTTTTAGCTACTATAATAAAGAAAACCTTAAGCAAAGTATTTTACACATTCAATCTTGATGTAATCTAATTTTATTATAGAATTATAGATTTTGCAAAGACAACTAAGAGATTTTAGGAAATTCTGGAAATAATTAATATCAAAGTGTCCAAAGACTTGAACAATATTTCACCAAATAAACGATTCTGCGACAAATCAGACATACCTGCCGAGTTAGCCTTTTTAAGGTTGCCATTAACCTAACGGCGTTAGATTCAAATCCTTTGTATCGTTGAGTATTGTCAGAGAGCAGATCTTCCTGGAAGGCTATTAATGGAATTGCGAAACCTTATTAAATGAAGTTAACGCAAAATTGGAAAACTATGGATTCGAAGCTAATTTCGAATATTCCAGACAATTCATCTATGCATGACAAGGCCAGCTAAGTATGGACTAAAGCAGCATCATTATTGTTAAGGTTCTTCTCAGTAATCCTGATAATAATATCCATTGTTTCTGTATTTCTGTTAGTGTCACGCCTTTATACAGAGTCTACCAGGACAACAGTTCCCGCCTTAGTCAGCGCCTGTCTACTTCCGTGAAAATAAGATAAACTTTAATTTTGATAGAAAGGGCGACTACTCCCATTTTGCTTTTTGAATATTTTGAAATTAACATGAGATAACTCTAGATGCCACTAAATCCTAGCATTCTAATCCTCATTTGAGTCAAAAAGATATTGTTACTATAGCAACTGCCACTAACTAGATTATTTGGTGAAAACTATTCTTGCAGTAATAACACTTTTATTCATATTGATGTCAGATTTTTGGAGTTTTATTCAATTAAACTTTGGTTTTTATGTCATATGGATTACATACTCAGCCTGTCAAATGACCTAGATTACTTGGGATTCAATATTAATTTGACCATATTGTAGACCTTACTTTATCTTTCCTTATACTGGTTTGGTATGTTTGTCGCTTAACGGTCATTTTCTGCTCAAGAAAGTTGATTAGACCAGGGCTTACAATTTAAAGTATATAGACTCTAAACCAGAACAAGCATTCAAGACCGAAGAAGCACTCGAAGCTATGAACTGTTGAAACGCAGGACAAAGAGCTTACGTTTGGCTTGTTCTTAATCAATACCGTGCATACCGTGTTAAGGATTTTTAAACTTTTCGAGTATTTTTCCCTGATAGCTATTCCTCTATGTACTAATTTTGTTTGAAATACATGCACTTTAAACTCTACTGATTCGTATTAAGTGTGTTTTGTTGGAATACTACTGATAATATAGATGGAAATAGCACCATCTTTCGAAAGAATAAAAATAATAAAGAAATTGAGAATTTTTACCGATGCAAACGATAAAAAAAAGCTTCGATTCTTTTGAATAACCACTTTGAAGTGCTTGCAGATTTAATCAGTGGGAACGATATTTAATTTAGGATACTAATTAGGGATACAAGTGGCTTTTTATTCATTTCTATTAAAAAGTTAATTAAAAACATCGTTTGCACAATGGAATATCTCTCTTCAAGTGGATAATCGAATTCCTCAATAATTAAAAGTAAAATCTTTTATCGCTAAGAATTATTCCAAGAATGCGATAATTTTTCGAAAAATGTATTCCATTGTATTTCTGTTGTTAAAATTTTACCTTACAGTGATTACAAAAATAATAAAAGGAATTTTATTACAATGACACAGAAATGAATGGTTACATAAGAAGAAATTCTATTTGGAATAAAACTTGGTAACGAAATTACCCTTGTTTCCAACAGAGTGGGACGATTTAAGCCTCTTTCGCTAAGTTCTATATTTGGTCAAACTATTCCTTAACTATTAAAATGTGGAGACGATAAAAAACACTGACTAATTACTTTTTTGTTATGAGCAGGCTTTCCAGTTAAAGTGCGAGAAATAAACTATATTCTCATTTTTAATGCACTTTTATGTTTTCTTAAGCTTTTATCAGAGATATATAATTTTTTTTGTCTTTTAAAAATTTGATAAAAGGTAGATATTTTTGTTAAGAAATAGTTTTATCTTGCTAAAAAACAGACAATATTACTTTACTGTTTCGCCAAGATAAAATAATTAAATAAAAACCCTGAAATACTTTTGGGTTTGCAATTTCGTAGTCAAGTTATAAAAATCAGTTTATTTTATACCTCACGTACAATAACGTGGAAATGAATAGACATTTTCTGGATAATAAAGGTATATAAAACGTTTCTATAAAATGGAAACAAGAATGGTGGGTATTTTGGGTGTTGAAATTTTATATTTAGTAGAATCTGTTGAATGCTGAGTTGGATTACCAAGTCATTTATAAACTGGTAAAATGTAAATAAGTATAAATAACATGAAGAAAGTAGCTGGATAATAGCAAGATGATATTCAAATAACTTTCCTAATCAAATGTTCACAAATATGGATTTGAAATAAAATTCTTGAATTGTAGAATTCAAACAATTCTACTCTATAAGTTTGATACATTGATCCTTTTATTCAATAATAACCTGCTTATTATCTTTCCAGAAAAGTCTAATAATAAAAAATCTTTTTTTATTATTAATTTATTTTTTATTTTTTTGTAAAATTTCAGTAAATACGACATGAATAACTATGTTACGTCGAATAAAAAGACTGAAGTGAAATGAACTCCTGCAGACGTTAAATTAAGAATCTTCTTCCAATTTATCATTACTGATGACGACCGCCGTATACCTTAGGGTGGGACGGCTAACTTAGACTTATCATTACTGATGTGAAAAGAAATTTTTTTCTTCAAAGAGTAAATTGATAAATCAGACAGACAGAGATTAAACAATTTTATATAAACTTTTTCAACAATATGATGTCAATAGCCAAACATTACATGGAAGTTCTAAGGTGATTCGGAAATTTTGCAAGACATTGCTGTTTTGAAAGTAAATTTAGCAAAAATCTTCCCTGCCCGGCTAATAGGATTTTCCCCATTCCGAACAAGAAGCGGAAGTGATGACATATTTAAATAATTGGACACTCAGCGGGCGCATTATCATGAGTCCAAAAATGGGTGGAATTTTGTAATTTAGAAGCAGAAACCTACAAGAACACTCTCTAACTTGGTCTGAAATAGTAGAAAGTATCATTCCTCATGGAGGATAATACGACTACATTTTTGACGTAACTCAGCCAATATTAGGGAATATAACTGATGTTCGGTTGGTGAGGGATTCGCACTCCCTGCTTTGGATAAAGAGAACAACGCTTTAACTAACTAGACTATTATGGAAAAAGGGCTATATTTAAATTCATCAATGGAAAATATTGAATAACTCTTCTAAGAAACTATGTAATTATGTATATATATTTGGTTATTTACAATTGTATAGATATAGAACTACACTTTTACATAGAAAGTAGTAGGTTTAATACCAATAACTGCTGAAAGATAGACATCAATCGCCTACTGTCTACATGCGTACATGATACAGTAGAAATGTGTTGGGAATTTTCCGGATTTTCTACCTTGCAATAAGTGAACAGAGTGCAATATTAAAAAAAAATAATCTCGAAAGTCAAGACATGGCGAATGCTTGAATTCTTTACAACAACGTGTGGATTTGATACGGGATATTTCATACTTATTTAGGGGCGCACCAGTCCTGATCTAGTTGAACGTATGTCTATCATAATGTTGGTTGGATATTGCTCATTCAAGCTGAAGATTCCATATACTATCAACAACAAGAAATAGGGATATATTTCTTATTTTTAAATTGCCTGTTTATATCGAAGTGGCAGATTAAAAAAGTTTTCCACCATTTTTTTTAATTTGTTACCCGTCAATTCAGTTTAGTATCTGTTAAAAATTCTTCTGAAAGGTAAAAAAGTTTGTGTTAAATCATCTTTCAGTTGTTAATGCTTCCGTATGATGTTTATATGTGATTAATATAAAAGTAGAATTTAAAGCTATAAGAACTGGATCAACCCTTCAAAAGATTTAATATTTTTTGATAAAATTTCTAAAAACATCGGACAAAATTATTAAGAATCAGTGAAAACAAGAAGAAACTCATTCTCGGCTTGCCATAATTTCCGGCTGCACATTTCTGCAAACCGAACCACAAAACACAGCCTCATAAATTTGAACCCTACTCAAGTGGCAAAGTAAATGCATGAGATGGTACCATTTCTTTTACGGCACATCACACTAGAGGAAGAACATTTTTAAAATGCATGTTTCCTCTCAGGGAAACGATCTGAAACTGGACCAGGTAATGGATGTTCTACTTCTGGTTGAGAAATTGATATTATTCCTCTTCTTCTTCTTAGAATTGGGTTTGTATGTCATTGGGCACCTCTGCTTTTATCAGCATTTTGTACCATTAACTCCAAACCCAATGTTTCCTAGTTCCAGTTGCTCGGGTCACCCACTTTATTAATAAAGTCCGATAACCTTTAATGGAGTCTAGGTGTAACTCTCTAGTATGGTTGATGCCTAAAGAAGTTAATCTAGGGAGGGCAAGAGCCTCGCATTAATAAATGATATGCTCTGCCGTTTCCTCTTGCGTATGACATTTCCAGCAGATAGGGTCTTGCTGAAACAGTCCCATCTGGTCAGAAAGTCAGTCATACTAGGGATAGCTTCCTGACTTTTACCAGAAGATGGTTTGGAGGTCAGTTCTACCTCAAGTGAAGGATTCATTACTGCCCCTTTACAAGACTGCCTCTGAGTTCCCTTGTCTTTTTCAGCAAGGTCTACTTCAGAGGCATCACCTGCAGATGCAGAAAGGTTTGTTATTTCTTGTGTCTTTTCAGCCACAAGATAACAATTTATAAGCTCAGGTAATATAAGTCCACCCAGCATTGCATGAGATACTGGGCAAGGCAAATTACTCTAGAAGTTTGCCAGGCAACTAGAGGCTCCGTTAAGACACCAATACCACGGTGCCAATTAGCCCTAGGCACGGATCGCATAACACCAGGGTTTACGGGAGCTGGTTCGCGGCCTCTGATTCTATATTCAAGGCTATCCTGTCATTCCTACAGGACGTTCGGTGATCCACCACCTACCGACGCGCCTGGTAGCTGCTCAGGCCCCAGGTATATTATTCCTCACCAGGCACTTCTTTTATAATTAATGAGTTTAACTGTGCAGCAACAAAAACCATTCATTTTTACCTCAGTTTATTCTGATGCTGAAAGAAGAGTTGCGGGTTCAGTACCAAAAGTGGCTGAAGACCATTATTTCTGAGATGAACTGTTGAAGTCAAAATTTCTGTTGAGTTCAATGCCTTTCCGTTAATGTGGAGTGCACAACATAGAAGAATGCCAGCTCAGTTGTCAAACTCGTCACTTGATACTGGTTCAGAATGAAGATGACTGCATTTAATGTCTTTGAATAGTAGAAATAAACATGCAGAAGCTTCTGTAATAACCTAACCAAACCTACTTTAGATAATTTAAAAAAATTTAAAAACGATTTTTAAAACGTCAACCTGATGCATTGATATTCAAAGACGATAACAAATGAATTTCCAATTTATAAATCTTCAAAACACCAGCTCGGAAGAGAAAAACCGAAATAGTTTCGGAACTTTATTCATATTTTGCCCCTTTTTTATTTAAAGAATTGATATTACCTTCAGAAAAAAAAAACTGTGAAGGAGATTTCGGAGAAGTATATTAATGCATTAAAAAGAATCGATATTTCACACTTAATTAAGGAAATCGTTTTCGTGCACACGTATTAATTACGCAAAGTGCACGATAGGCTCTTTTTTTCATTTACTTTTGAATGATATTTTTTTCTTCATCTTCTTTAACTACTTTCTTCTCGATGGGGGAATGATTAAGAATGTTGACTAGAAAATTGCGATTTTTTTTCTTTTTACTTTTGCAAGAAGGAAAAATTGACAAAAAAAAAAAATAATAATCATGTTTTCAACAAGATAATACTCTCAATTTTTTTTTACTTTTAAATCTCGTTACTTTTTTTTATGAGCACGAAATATTTTTTCTGAGGGGAGAGATATCCCCGATGATTGCAATTGAGTTCTATTTTGAAAATGATTTCTGATAAGAGAACTTTCAATAAATGTTCCGAACTTTCATTACCAAAAAGAACGTGAGAAGAAATAGCATGAAAAGTAAGATAAGAAATGACGAGATATATAAAGTAAGATAAAATATTAGAAGCAGAAAAAGATTATAAGAAATAGATAAAAGTTTTTCAATAGCTTTTTGCGTTCGCTGGTAAATAGTTTGCGAAAATTTAGTTGCATTTTTCTACTTCAAACGTTAATAAGGAAATTAATTTCTTTATACAAATCTCAAGAAAAGATATAGTTTTTGAGTATTAGATAAAACATGCAATATATTTCCGTTTAAAATTTTCAAAAAAAAGTAAAAATAATTTTAAGAAACGTTTTTGTTTTGTTTATTCTTATCTATGCAAAGAATGAATTTCAAATTTGATTGCATGAGTTCAAATAAATAAGTGAAGATGAAGGTGGGTGGCTCTATTTTCATTTATTTCATATACATATATGTGCTTTTTAAACTTACTACCAACATTTATGTCTATAGTGGGAATCGAACTGTGAATCATGGAACTAAACATTAGAGTTTTAATAATTTTGATATCGATGAGGGGAAGAGCAGAGACATTTAACATCAGAACAGAAACAAATAAACTGCTTTCGGGCTTCCCTTTGTCTGCTGAAGGAAATCTGTTAAACGTTTCCATATATTGTTTTTAAAAATTGTTTTGTTTTTAAATACACAGTACAATTTTAACTACAAACTCTTAGATCAACACTATACAGTCATATCGAATTAAATAATTTTAAACCAGACAATTATATCAAAATTATTAAACATTAAAGAGACGTTGATTGTTATTTCTTATAAATTGATAAGATATTTCTAATACGCGTTTAAGAAGTAGTTTTAGTTTTCCAATAAATACTTTTTAAATTTGATTTTTATTGGATTTTGTCAAAAATCTCGTCTTAGAGTAAAATCTAGGTATTGTATTCAAGATACTACTATATTCGTGACATAGAAGATTAAGTGCGATTTTGTATTTTTAATTCATAAATACTATCTACAGAGATTTTATATTTTGGATGTGGATACGTAAATGTAAATAATACCATTTTAAAAACAATGCATTTCAGTGTATAATTAGGATACTCTCCACATTTTTTGATGCGTGGAAAGCTCTTGAAATTGCAGCCTGCGCTTGTCTAATCATTTTTCTGGTGCAAAATTTCACCGCTAGAGGGAATTCAGAGAAAAGTCAACGAGTATTCGAGATCCACTCACCTGCTGTTCCATTTTCTGTGACATTTCCGGTGTAGATGGCGTAAGGGAAGAAAGGAGCATTGTCGTTGATGTCCTTGAGGTTGACCAGGACATCCGCGTACCCCACTAGGCCGTTGCCCCCTTCGTCCTCCGCAAATACAGTGAACCGCCACTGCGATCGACCATGTGGTAGATCGCGGTCCAGTGTCTTGAGCACGTAGATCTCGCCCGTCGTCGTGTTGATGGCAAACTTGCTGTTGGCAGGATCCTGATCATCCACCCCTTGACCGGTGAGGAAGTAGACGATGTCCGGCTTCCGGTCCCGGTCTCCATCAGTCGCTGTCACCTGCACTCAGAAAGAACAAGACAAGTGAGAACGTCGCCAAGAGGTGTCTGCGTCTTACATACAACGATCGTTGCCTCGTTTGACGTGCGAGAAAAATCTATGCATGTCCAGATAATTGGCAGCTGAGAAGAATGTCATATTTTGATGCAAACATTCCTATCTGGTTAAGCACGGTGTTAGTTATTATCAATTAAGTAATTAAAAAAGAGGAATAACGGTTGGCGCATCGCTTAAGTTCTGTAATTTCTGAAACTTCAATTTTAGATGGCTATTAAAAGTTATTTGTTATGCTTTAATGATGGTCAGTCATGTGAATACTACGTAATTTTATTTCTCTTCTGGAAGTATTTGTATGAATTTATATGGAATATAGTTTTATAGTGTTTTTGTTTGTATTTAATACCTGGATAATATTTATATTAACTCACAATCTGTAGTTTAAATTTCTGTATCAGTTTTCTTAGAAATCTTTGCACTGAAACGTATTTTTTGCCCATAAACAATTTATACATTCAGTCTACCTTATTCATGTATAATTTTGATTGACTGATCTTTACGAAAATTTGAATAGACATTCATATAATAATTTTGTCTTCTTTTTTATTGTGTTTATAGAAAAATTTTAAAGATACATTCAACAATTTTAGCAGTCATTATTCTGAATGGGTGATCTTAGATAATACTATTAATCACATAGAATTATATAACGTCGTAAATATTAATTCAGACTATAAATAGTAATTGATTGCCTGATTAAGGGATTATAAGTTAGAAAGAATTGAAGAAATCATTTAAATAGTATTCTTTTTTAAGTAAATATGATTAATGTATTCATATAATAATACTAATATATATTAATACATCTATCAATATAGAATTTTCAAAAGTGAATATTTATTTGAAAGATACATGTAATCTAGTGGAAACTGAAGTAAAATCTGCTATGTATAATATTAAATAAAGAAATATAAAAGAAAGGGAACAAATAGCCGAAATCTATACCCATTAATGCCTCAAATAAGACCCATAAATTAAGGAGGGTCAACACTGTCTAAAAATGGATGCTTTAAAATTTACGAATGAAACAACAATCTAAAGTTATTTTAAGGTATAATGGCATTCATATTATACGATTTCGTTCTAAGCGGACTTTTCGGCAGAAGTGGGTCGTTTACGGGTATCTCAAGGGAGAAAATCCGGAAAACCCACTCCTAGTAAGTATTATTTCAAAATGCGAGAGTGGATAAAAATTTTTACCGTTATATTCAACAGAGGCTTATAGATCGAATCCATTATATGAATAAAATAGAAAAACGAAGCCTTTTTAAACGAAGCATTTCATGTTCATCCAACACATCAGCTAAAAACAATTTAGTATGGTGTTGCTTTGATTTCCACATGAATATTGATTTGACTTACGATTCAAAATAGATCACTATGACCATGAGCATGAGCAATTTCTCTCTGAAATGAGTATCGAGTTATTGAACTGATAGTTCAAGAGGTATTTCATTCATAAATGATTTTATGAAATTCAATTAGGTAAAAAGAAAATGCCAATGAGATATTCTTTCTGTAAACAACCTTTTGCTCATCTTATAATCCGAAGTTTGGCAATAAATGAAATTGCTGAATGACTTTCAAATTAAATCAACTTTTCAACAGGTTAATGCACAGGTGTTATATCTTTTCCCATACAGAGTTCCTACTAAATGAGCTTGCCATATCTCTTCGACGCTTCTTATTACGGTAATATCTTAAAAACGTGATTTTGAAAATTAGCTTTTTTTTAAGCATGTGTTGTGTTTTAAGTTCAAATATCAATTAATTTTAGTATTAAACGCATTGTTTTATAAATTTGGAAGAAAACATATTTTTATGGCGTTTCAACAAAGAAATTGTATTTGAATTTCTAACGAGTTTTCATATCTTTTCCCCAAACATTTCTATATTTCCTCTTAATTGTAATACACTCTAATATTAACCAATATAATTTCTTTCCCATTACTCAGAAAAGACATACAACGCCAATTTTACTGGCAGACTTTAATTTTTAACTTTATGATATTTTATTATTCATTTTTGATAAAATATTACTTTTGAGAGTTTTACAAAAAGTGATATTTAAGCATATAAAATTTAAATGAAAAATATCATTTATATATTTAAATTATAAATAAATATTTATAAATGTGAAAATAAAAAAAAATTAGGCCATATCTCTTGATAGTGCTCTGCCGCACCAAGGAAAATGTAGTCCTTTATATTTGCCTGCATTATCTATGACTTATAAAACAGCTGTTTGAACAGAAGTGAAATGACAATAGCTTTGTTTAGAGAAGCTTTTATTGATGAACGACAAAACAATCGGGAGCTAACATTAATCCTTATCTGGAAAAAAAGATTTATATTGTTATTTAGAATTTGTTTATTTATGAAATTTTCACAATAAATCTAATTAAGCTGCTTCACACTACTTGGAAACATCATTTGAATTTTATTCCTTTGTTAATATAAACAAATTTTTATTCTC
Organism: Latrodectus hesperus; assembly: GCA_037975125.1. Taxonomy (NCBI): domain Eukaryota; kingdom Metazoa; phylum Arthropoda; class Arachnida; order Araneae; family Theridiidae; genus Latrodectus; species Latrodectus hesperus. Next base: position 83,762,512 of record CM075858.1, read on the forward strand.
TGTAGATATGAAGTGAAGTTAAATACTGTTTTTTCATATTTTTAGAAGAAGTGAATTTCTACTATATTATTACAAATAGGTGTTTCCTCATTAAAATTTATTTAATTTATAATTTTGAAATTTCAATTACGAAATAAAATATTTTTTTGAAAGTTTCAAAAATGATGGAATATAAGTATTTTTGGTAAAATGTAAGCTTAGATATTTTTGCTTAAAAAATTGTATGAAAGATATTTTGTAAATTAAAATTTCATAGCTATTGTTTAATTTATTGTTTTTTAATTTTCAAACGCTCATTCCAATGTATAGGAACGAAAAATAGTTGCAAGATTATTTTCGCTTAGCCATTTAAAAATAAGCTTTATTAAAATCTCGGTTTGAATTTCTAAATTAAAAAAAATTTTTTTTTAATATTGAAGATGATTCGTTTCTTAGATGATGGGAAATTACTACAAAGGAAACAAATTCTCGCCGAAATTTATTTTCAGAGTATTGTTGCATTTCCTAAGGAGGATTAAAAAGTGTTTTAATCAGAAATAATAATTGAATCTTCTGAAATACAGAGAAATATTTTAAAAGAATATTACGATGCAGTTATCCAAGGCGATCTTGACATTTTTTTTTACTTCTGGTTATTTTTCATTTTCAATAAATTAAAATAACTCTACGGAGGGTATTTTATTTCTTGAAAGGAACTATTATTTTACAATTTGCAAGATATAAGATTAATAAAAGGAATTCTGGTTAAATAAAAGTTAGGTTAAATAAGGTTATTATGATAAGTGTTAATAAAAATCACTAAACATATTGTACCGCGCTTGGAGTTCTTTTTAATTTGAGAGTCGATGAAACAATCTCTAAAAACCACAAAACTTATTCGTAGCACAAGAAATAGCTTTCAATCACAGAAGTTTCTTATACCTCTGTCAGACTACAGTTTCTATGCACTAAACTAATATTCAAGACTGATCATCTTCACTTCTACACCAATCTGCAATATTTATACCCGAGTTGGCGTGAACATCTTCGAGTTTCGACAAGTTTCTGGAAGGTTCTAGGCTATCTTGCTTAATATTTTTCCTAGAAATTCTGTAATGGATTTTTTCCAATATATCTATTTCTAGCCACTTCAGCAAAAATCCTACCAACAAAAATCATCAAATCACCAAGAATTTTGCCAAAAAGTCCGCAAGTCGTTTTTGTGCCGTTTTTAACGTAGAATACACCAAATTGGTAAATGTTTGCTCAAAATCCGAATATTTCCTATCTGTAAGATATCATTTAAGACAAATACAAATAATGTTCTTCTGGAAACAAAATGTGATTCAAAATCTCAGACTGCCTTGACCAGTTTCTCAAGTGGACATCTAAAATATTTATTGTTTGAACGTGGTACAAAAATTTATCCCACTTGTAAAAAATGCTGTGAACATCCAGCCTCACCGAAACATATTCTGGATTGCGTCGGACTTTCCCGGGAGGATTTATCCCCAAATCCCTCGTTAGTCATCATATGTTCCAATAGGATACATGTTCTAACTGTCAACAATTTAATGGAGTTGATCTGACAAAAGATCTTTAAAGAGGATAAGCCAACAACAACAAAAAAACAAATAATGCTTATAAATTTGCTACAAAATGCAGCTGCCCTAGGAGTTTGAGCCACGGTGAGGAGATTGTCATGCTCTCCTGCATACCTGGACATGTTTTAAAAATTCAATGGAATTTTTAAAACATGTCCAGACATTTCAGAAAGATGATCTTCATCTGCGTTAGATATCAAATCCCGAACCTTCTATGCATGAGATCGACATATCAAGTTACTGTTTTTTACTAAATAAAATTTAAAAAAGGTTGCAATTTTATAAACAAATTTTAAATTTTCTAAAAAGAATTAATGGAATTCACAGTAGTTTTATGAAGTTGTTTTGATGAATAGTTATGAAAAAATATTGGGAGAATAAAGTACGTAGTAAACATTTCAATTAGTTTTTTTTTTTAACAATATTATAGTTCTTTTATGAATATCTATCTATTTGTAAGAAATATTTTACTTTTTAAGATTTTATAAGATCTTCAAGATCTTCACAAATTCTTGGGAAAAATGTTTGAAATATAAATGCAACGAATTTGTTGTTATTTGGTGGTTAATAAATGTTTAAGAAACAGAGGTCGAAAATTTTATTGCTAACTGTAACCACTGAGAACAAAATATTTTAATTTTAACATTCCAAACATTTGTCTGAAATGTATGCACAAAAAAGAAAGAAATGTAACAGGATTTAACCGTTAAAATAATTAAACCGCCTTTTGTTGGTTTAGTAAATTTCCTTTTATTTCACAAGATCTTAATGCAGATAGTGTTTTGTTAACAAAAGTTTTTTTTAAACTATGTTTATAAATTATTAAGTAGATTTAACTTTTATCTTATTTCTTCATTTTTTTCTTTGGCATAATTATATGAATGATATTCTGCTGAAAATGTTTTAATACACTGGAATAATTTTCACAAATTTTTAATAATTTTAATTAGTTTATGAAAATTTAAGAAGTTTTTTTTTCCATCATTTTCATTTCAAAAAGCACAATTTAAGACTTCAAAATTTCAAACCAATTAGAAAAAAGCTCTTTCAAGTTGAAGAGTGAAAATTCAATTCGTTTCTCAAGTCAATTTAAATCCTAACTGAATGATCATCGTTCTTGTCTTCAATTCAACTGTTTATAGGTTCGAATCTAACCACGAGCTGGAATATTTAAAATGTTAGGACTTACATTATAGATTTTAGCTTAGTTAGCCAAGATGTCCTAAAAATTACTGTAGAATGATAAACCAAACCCAATAGAAGTCCCTCCAGCCATGCAGCAGCCTCTAAGAATTCTAAGACTTAATTTGCAAACTCTCTTCGGAAACGAATACCAAGCAGTGACAGCTTTCGGAAGAATCCTTACAAATTCCCGCGTCCTCCGAGATCAATGTTTCGCTGGAAGATTAATACTCGGATGGAATTCCCTTTCCAGGAAACGAATCTGCTTCTGCTCAAAATTGCGTAAAAATTCATTACGGGGTATTTAGGGACTCGAAGAGAACGTCTTAAGATTCTCACAGCGCTGCGAAAATTTGCATGTAAATGCGTTTTTAATCGCGCATCGCTCGTCATTTACATTTCGAAAATGAGGAATAGAAGGTGTCTTCTGGGCTACATCCATCATTGCGCCAAATGGAACAATTTTGGCGTCCTTCTCTGGAATAGATTGGCAGATAGATGCGTGTCAGGTCTTGAATGAAGTTCATGAAAATACATAATCCGAAAGAGCATTACCAGCTTACGAGATCATTCAAGTCTAATTGAATACAATCGCTCTCTCTCTCGACTTGAAGGTTAAAGGATTCATCTGAATCCCCCGCTTGCGATTGAATTTTTAACGAAACTTAAAATTTGTTTCAGTCAATGCGAACAGTTTTTGATATACTTGGCACAGCATAGTTGTCAATCTAACATCCGAGGTCTGTTGTAAGACATTTGCCTATCGGGAGGACTTTTCATAGCTTTTCTCAGAATGGACCGTATAAACCGAGGTCTTAAGAGAGAACAGCCAAAAATCTCCCAATCTAAGTTTGATTACATTCAAAGTTGAAAAACGGAAGCTAGATAGGACGTTTCTGCTTTCTACATGTATGTCCGTTGGGGTAGAAGTTTCCGATCATGCTCATTATCTATGAAAAGCTATGCCAGCTGGTATTTTACGCGATGAATATTACACTGCCCTACAACAGCTTTTAGTGTCCATTATACAGAGTCAACAAATTCCCCATGACAGATATGAATGCAAAAAGCAAACACGCAAGTTTCGTTTCTCATTACTGGACAGTGACTAAGATTGAACGTAGAACCTTCGATTTGGAAGAACGGGATTCTACCGTTAGGCTATGGAGTATCCCGATTTTAAAGGTATTACGAATAATTTGTTACCAGACGCTTATTTAACAAAATTGTATTTTCATTCACAAATAAAAATTTTTTTCGCCTATATATATATACGACCACCTATTAGAGAGAATAAACAACTTTTATCAAAAAGATGTGAGAGAATGTATTTAGCTCTGAATGAATGATAAAATTAGTATAAAAACTATATTAATGAATTATAAACATTCATATATGAGAATTTGAACTATTGCATTATTTGGAGTTATTTCGAATTTCTTAATAATATTAGAAAATATTTGTATTGAAGCGTCACAAATTAAATAATTGATTCTTCCTAATCAATCAATCAATAGATAAGTCGAAATTTTCATAATTGAATATTATTATAAGGTTTTAAAGATATTATTCTTTATAAATATTAATTCAAAATTATAAAGTATTCTCGAAATTTATTAATTCGCTTTAGCTTCAATATATTTTATTATCAGTAGTATGACAAACATTTATTTAATTTTAAAACTTTTAGGAAAACTTTACTATCAGTTTTATGCTTGGCAAATTTATTCTAAATACATTAGATTTATATTAAGGAAAGCTCAAAGCTATATTTAAAAAATGAGATTAATTTTAAAGGATTTATCTGATCAATAAAATAAACAATAACAAACTATAAATAAGTTAATATTTTAAAAATTAATACGAACAAAACTTACAGAAAGTAAGTAAAAAAATATTTGAAATTAAAACTTTGTCTTCATTATGGATATTATAAATAATTTACTAAGCCACAATAGAAATAAGTATTAAAGAGACAAATTATATTAACCGAAAATGAATTTTATATATATGGCAGAAATATTAACGTGAATCATATAAAAATTCAAAATCTATAAATTATTGATAAAATAATCACAGTTAAAGTTTATAAATTTTAATAACATTTAAAATAATTAAAAGGAAACTGTAAGATTTTTTGAAAAACTCTTCCTTATATTATTAAACAATGATTGATTTGATAAAAATATAAATATTAACAAAAAAAGAAAATACGTCAAAAATATTTAAGTTAAAAGTCTGCAAATCTACTAGTGATAATTATATTTAAAAAAAACATTTCTACAGCGCTTTTATAGAAATTTCAAGTACCGTTTTTTTTGTACATAAAATTGCAAGAGTTATTAATTTGTTAGAAAATTTGGAAGATGGTTAAGGAAATTATGTTATTGTACGATGCATTTATCAAAGAACTAAATCAAATGAGCATAAGAAATGTTTAATAAAAATCGAATACAATAATTTTAGAAAATAATAAGAAAACTTTTGAGTGTCCTTGATCAATGTACTGAAAACATGCAAGATGGCTTAAAGAATTGATTTGGCATTCCGAACAATATTCTCAAAATGAATTGAAAAAAAGAAAGCCAAAAAAATATTTCTTTTTAAAAGAAAGACTTCAATCAAAACTAACGAGAATTTAATGCCTTTTATTTCTTTCCGAGAAGCAGAAGTAAGATGAAAGCAGCAAGAACATTCGTCTTGAACAAAGGGCTCAAAAGACAGATCGTAAAATTAATTGCTCAAGAACAATGCACAAAAAGTGAAGTCAGATGCCAAGGATTTCGCCAAATAACGCTCTCTAATCTTTTGGTGGGGCTGATTGGTGACAGTTGCAGTTTGCGAAACGTTATCTTGTTTTATTCAAATCTAGCAATGATTCCTGTATTTTAAGATAATGACTTCAGTAATGTGAATGTCAGTAACAACAGGTATTAATCACCATCAGAAAGAGCATCTTTTGTAAATAAGCTTTCCTTTTTCGAGGGTGACAGACACCAACAAAGGACGAAGTAATTAATTAATAAATGGAACAAGAGCTTCCTGAAGTCAGTTTGTTTTGGTAAAGAATACTTCGGAGTGCATTACTCATGAGCGCATAATTAAAAAGTGCATCACGTGGAAAATGTACACATAATTTTTGCAAGAATAATTAATGGATGCATAAAACAAGAGCATCCAAAGTCAGTTTGTTTCGGTAACGGGTGCATTATTTACAGAAAACTATTAAAAAATGCTTTTCATGGGAAAACTTGCACGAAGTTTCTGATATTGAAGTTTAACAACTAAATGGAATAACAGACTAATGAAATCAATTTGCTTCGTTTTTGATTTAATGTGATTGTTTTGAAAAATTATATACAATTTTTGCTATCATAGTTAATTATTGGTTATATAGTTAATTAAATAACAAAACAAGAATTATTTAAAGTCAGTTTTGAAAAATTATGTAAATGGAGTGCATTACTTACGAACACATTATTAAGAAATACATCTCGCGAAAAATTTGTGTACAATATTTGCTACTGTAATTAATGAATTGATGAAGAATGAATCACAGAAATCAGTTTGTTTTATTAAAAATCTCATCGGGTAAATTTTTCATGAAAAAATTATTAAAAAATATATTTCGCTGAAAACTTACGTATATATTATTCTGCTGTGTGTGGCAATTAGTTAATAAATAAATTTAATAACTTTTAAACTCAGGGTTTATTAATTTATTTTTTTACAAAATATAACTTAAAAATCGTTATTAAAAATCATCACTATATATAATATAATTTTGCTATTATAATTAATTAATAAATGATGGAAAATGCTTTTTTAAAATTAGTTTATTTTGGTAAAAAATAGATTGGGTCTAGGAAAACATCAAGTAGTTCATGTAGGAAAAACCCAATTTTATCTATGGTAATTAATGAAAAACGAAATGAGACATCTTGAAATTAGTTTTATTTGATAAAGAATACATCAAATAGAGTATTCATGAAATCATTACTAAAAAATGTATAACTTCGAAATTCGTAAGTAATTTTTCCTTCTTAGATTAATGAGCCAATGGAAAAAAACATTTAAAGATCAATTTATTAAAGCGCATAACTTAAAAAAAATTTAAGTTGTGTGTTAATTTATAATCTTAATCAGAAATTCCTGCTATTTGATAATTATTTTCTTTTAACGTAAATTTTAAGTATTCTGATACTCCTATTATGCATGCCTAAGTTTCATATATTTTTATGCTAATAATATATACTAAATTCGTATTAAGTGTCGATATAAACTATTCGTTAAAAACCTCATGTAGGCTTTCATAGACAAAACAGCTTCTTGGATGAAATATTATCAAAAATTCTGAAGAAGATTTCAGAAAGTAGTTATGAGCCTCATTCTAAGTTTTCACAATTCAAAAATTAAAGTGATCTAACCAATCTGCATATGACATAAATAAAAATGGCATTCAATATATTGTCCATTTTGTTGAAGAATATCTTCTTTTCTACCATTAAGAGGCAACCTCCATACACCGAATGGAAACACATTTTACCTTGTAATAACTGTAACCGCATAATATATAGTTATTTACAAAAAATATTATAAGGTAAAAAGAGAAACACGTGCCAGATATTTCAGAGCGCGAAGGTTCTCGTGATAACAAGAATTAATTGAGAGGATTAAAAGATAATTCTTTGATTAATCAGCAGCAAAATCAATATTATGACTGGCTTGCATGTTCACGACCTACGCGGATTCCAATAATTCCACTGCTTCACAGAGGGCTCCACTATCTTCAATGCCAAAGAAGGCTCTTTTCTTGCATAGGGCAGTTCGACACAATGGAATATCCTTAATACTATGCAAAAGGGAATGAACGATAGTTGGGGAGAGTTGAGTTGTAGTGCGCATTATTTCGAGTGTTCCAACGGACGCAGCGCCCGTGCAACAACGAGGAGAGCGAGCGAAGTTTCTAGGTTCATCCATGAATATTTAGACAATTCAGGTATGAGGTGAATAGCGAAGGGAGGCATAATGATTCCCTTCTTAGCCACGGCCACCCCCTCCCCCACAGGCAAAGCATATTCATTAACCGCCTCGCGAGAGGATAATAAGGGGAGAAATTTCAAGCCTACACAATGAGCGGAAACATTGTCACTTTCAGTGGGTGCAGGCACCGAATTAATGAATTACATGCTGCTTCTGTGTAATTCGATTGCGGAAAAAGCGTACGGAAAATCGAACAAAACCGGAGCTCCATTCAACCATCTGGCTTTTCCTTTAGATATGTAGGGAAAATATGTGAAATAAACCTTGCGAATGAGAAAGATTCTCCCTTATTAGAACATATTTGGTTAAACAACCATCCTTGTATGCGAATGTAACGATTTTCTTTTATTAAAAATAAATTTTCTTGCGCATCTATAATAGTTTTCTCTTGTTATAATTTCAAACCATATCATTTTTCTCCTTGAAGAAAGAATATTTTTAATTTTGTGTTTTCCAATATTAATAAAATAATTAAATTTTAGGCTAAAACTTCTTTCATTTTTTTACGTTAAATTTTCTTTAATTTTCTGTGTTAAATATTCTTTTATTCTTCTTATTTTGTTTTTTTCTTAAAAAAAAATAAGATTTTCTTTTTTAAGAAAAAAAAAGAAAGAACATCTTAAAAAAAAGAATATTTTATTTTCTTTTTTTTAATTACTAAAATAGGATGTGTGATTTACTTATGACCTTTTAGGATATTGTTTTTTTCTAATAGATTAACTTATGAATCTGAGCTGAGATTAATATTGGATTAAGTAAGTTTTAGTCAATTTTTAGCTGTTGATTATTGACCGAATCAATGACACTCATTCCAGATTTTCAAACAAATCAGAACTTAGCAACAAATACTCTAAATAAAAGATTAAAAACTCGATTCATTAGACACGACTGACAATCCAATAAGTATAATGATCCACACAATAAGTAAGATTTCCTTAAAGAAAGGTACATTCAGAAATTTTAAGTCTTAGTTGAAATTTTTAATCAAATTGATGGAATATAGCGGACACTCATTATTATGACATGATTCTTTTTGACATATCTTTTTTCTTCTGATCAAAAGGTAGGAAAGAAAACGATAAAGGGCAAGTTCCCATTAATGTCATACATACACTTTATTGGATGTGACTATACATGACAACCAATAAAATGCTTAGAAATTTATATTGACTGTCTGTCAATCACAATTTTTAAAGATTTTATTGGTCATTGCAATGATATGCCGCTAACATTAATCTAAATCATTCCTTAACAAAAATCAATAAACTTATTAATGTTGTAATTTTTTTTTACAGAAACGTTCTTAAAAATTCTTCCACATCCATTAGTTGCCTTAAATTATTTTTTCTAAAGGAGACTTTAAAAAAAAAGTGAAAAAAGTATATGTCAACAGTTTTTGGTAAATAAGAAAACGGTTCTCCGATTTGTTTGATTTCGGAAAAAGTTTCACCGTTTTTTTTATTTTCCTTCTTTTAATAGCTATTCATTCACCCTTTGTGGACAAGTAGCATCTGGGAAAGAAAATCGGGCTTATATTTATTAAAATAAAAATTGGCTTGCACAATTTTATTCTCGGTCAACATCAAAACTTCCACGATCCTTTACAGAGGTTTGCCAGGGCAAAAACAGTAAAATCCTTCTCGCTAACATTTATCGGTAATAGCTCAACGAATTCCTAGAAGAGACTTAAAAATAACCCATGGGAACTTATCAAGGGATGAGGCTGGATAGAAGAAGCTTTTCGGAATTCTTTCATCGTCCTCGAGTACCAGGCCGGGAAATAAGAGCAAGAGAAAAAAAAAAGAACTTTTAAGCCCCGATTTAATTATCGGGGTTTTCTTGGCGCACTTTATATCTCGTTTTATTTTTTGGCATTAAAGAGCTGTGAGTGGAAAACAAATTCCCATCAAACTGCCATCACCACCTATTTTAAGAGGCTCCTTTTCTGCTAAAGAATGGACGGTTTTCATCGCCATTTCGGAATTTTACGACTAAAACTAGTCACCGTGAGCCAGTTCCTTAACAAGGCTGAATAAATTAAAAGAAGTGTGGGTAGATGAGACACTTTCTGGCCATTTCCCTCGCAAGAATTAGGGTGCTAGAGTGCTTTAACCCTTATCTGGCGGAAGAAGCCGGCGAGATCCGGAATTGGCGACGAATTAGAGGGAACGGCGTTTCAGGATGAGATAACATCAACAGTTTCGGGAGTTACTATGCAAAGATATCGAGAAAAATCATCAAATATATATGGATAGTGAATGTTTCATGGACTCTCAGTTTTCTATCAGAACTTTTATACCATGATAATTAAAGTCAAACATAAAATTAAAACTCGATTCAATTGTTTTAAATATGAAGATAACATTACAATTATTGGAATGTATTAAAATATTTATATCAATGTTAAATTTTTCATCATCGGTATTTTGCAACTCTAGTAAGAATATTATTTGTAATACAAAATTAGTTTATTTTGGCTTATGAATAAATTAAACTTCCCATGTTAACCTTCGTAATACGTAACAAATATCTGAGTGGATAAAATATAAGTTTTGCCAAAATGGAGAAAAAGGCATTTGTTAACTGTATGCAAGGAAATGTGGAATATTTATCCAAATAATCTTTTCAAGTGATTTGATTATGATGTGAAAATGTGTGCATTGAAAGCTTCTCTTTTTTTAACATAAAATGCTTCAATTAATGAAAAATAGAGAATTCCGATGAATCTGAATATTGTTATAAGCGATTTGAATTTAAATCCAAAATGATATTCAAATCATTTAAAATCCAAGAAACCTTTTGAATTTGTATAAAAAGAAAAAACATTTCATTTTAATATCCTTAGCTGAAAAAAGGTAACTGAAACTTAAAAGATTACACAGATATTCTTAAAACATTTCTTTTTAATAAATAGACAAACGTGATTTATTATAAAAAAAGTACTTATAAGTATATTTATAAACTATATTCCTAAAAGTATTTTATTTTTGGATGATTAAAATAACCATGCTGTTTCATTAAAAAAAAAAAAAAAACTTATAAATTTCAAATGAACCATAAAATTTGAAAAGATAATTTTATTATGTCAATCAAATTATATGCATTCAATAACGACCAGCTCTACCAGTAAGGGGAGTTTAGGACAACCCGTGCTTAACAGTTAAATCTGCTTAGATAAGACTTCTTAACATATCTAACTGCTTCATCATTTTGAACCGTTATCAAGTGATCTAACCTGAACAGGAGGTTAAATTTTTGAATCAGTGACGATATCAAATGTCTTATGAATACTGTGTGAAAATGCAGAACCTTTCTCAGCATTGAGATCCCTGATTGGGACGAAACCAATTTCTTTATTAAACATGCTTCGCTATAAGAAACCTTGGTGGATGGCAAATGAGGGCATAAATGAATCATCCCTCTCAATAAACAGCGCTTCAGTTCTTAACAAGAAGTCAGAGGGCATTTCAATGAAAAGAATGTAAATATCACACTTTACATGATATGATATGACAAGGTTACACGAAACACCTATTTCACAAATAGGCACTTTTAAATAAAAGATTAAATTCAATCTTTATTAACCGAAGGGGTGTTACATGTTTGGTAAATTATATTCTTTTCAGTGCTTATAAAACTAGTTTTATTAAAAGTTTTTAAAGAAAGTTTTTGTTTTGGGAAGATTCAGAGCTGTAAATTTTTCAAATACTCGATAATTTATTTGCTCGTTTGTATTTATTCTTTACTCGCAGAGACAAACTCCCAAAAGGCGGGCACTGCGTGACTGCGCTGGCCAAAAAATGTTTGGTCACAAAAGACAGGAAACTGCAATTCATTTATCGTTCTGTGTCAAGAAGGCATTTCTCATCTCGCTCCATCATAAATCTGTGTACAGGGTTCCTTCATCTTCTCAGCAGAAAAGACAAGGAAATAAACACAGAGAGAAAGGAACATCCATGTCCCTGCACCGGGACTCGAATCCGGCACCAATAGCTCAGTGGTCAAGAACTCTAACCATTTAGCCATCGGGCGGCTCGAAGACATGATTGACCAAGTTCCGTATATGGTTTAGAATGGATCCTAAGCAATAATTATAAATATTTTAACCCGAAGGGGGAGTCGAATTTTCCAACTGCTGATTTACAGCTCTCAATTCAAATCACTCATTGATCAGGCTATATTTAACTTGTTTGTCAATCTTCGGTCACTTTTTTACACGCGAATGCTTTTCTGAATAGAACTTGTAGTTTAAGGCAATTGTTAAATCAATAGAAGAATTTTCATCTGAAGTGGGAATCAATCTCATATACAAATAAACTGAAAGCTAATGCGATAATTCTTTAGCTTTCCTCTGAGTTTGATACGTTTGTTTCTTATTTATTTATTTATTTTTTTGCAGGGCAGAGATAATTAGACTAATATTTACAGTTTAAAATGGATTCCAGACCCCTACAATCATCCAACTGAAGGTGGGATTCAAACTCACGAACCATTGAACCGAAAGACACCGCTAACTACTTGGAAGCTACCAGCTGGGAATTCATAAATTAAAAAAAATAAATTTTTATAGAAACCCTGCATTTATATAATATAACTAAAAACAGTTTTTACCTAAATTATTTCTCGCTTGAAGACTACACGATATTTTTAAACTAAATTACTGTTACCAAATTATTAATTTTAGTCCTTCTATTGACCGGAAATTCATAAAATGATGTATTTTTGCTCTTACATGATTTAAATATTTTATAATTTTTCTATACATGAAGAATTTATGCTACAGAAACTAAATTTAACTACAGTTTATCGAGAAAAAAGAATTTATCATTTAATCTTGAATGAAAAATGTTCGAGTTATAATCCCAGACAAAAGCAACTTATAGGAAATAATAGCCTATAATAAGTTCAGTTTTCCTTCTTTTTCTAAGCGAAACCTTAGATCCGCTAAATTCTTTTTGACGAAAATATGCAGACTTGGCATCATTCCGAGGTTGAATGGGGATATTAAAAGGGAAAAATCATAACTGTGGGGAAACTTGCTGATCAAATGCTTTCAACATGACTGTTTAATCGCAACACGCGAGTCTTTAAACACACGTAACGACGATCAATGGAAGCGCCGAAGAATCTTTTATATAGGAACTTTCAATTGATTGCGGGTTAATCTTAAATGTGCGTCCCCATGTGTTTAGTTGAGGAAAATGGGAGCGAGGTTTGAGGCGCCTCTGCCACACAAACTCCGGAAAAATCAACTTCAAAGACATCAATTCTTTGTGATTGAAATTTCTTGCTCAAAAATACTTCTCTTTTAAAATAAAAGGATCACAAAATTATACATATAAACATAAGGCTTAGAGCACCCCAAAGTCTTGTTAAAAGATTAGAGGATTTCACTTTTCCTCTCTGCAAAACTAGGTCTAGTATTTGCGGAAGATTTACATTTAATATAACTTGTCACAAAGCTGGATTTAATATGAATTCTCAGATGTTCCGCGTTTGTTTTCATAATCTGAAAGAAGCCTTTCAGTTTTGTTGACTGTAAATACGATTTTTAAGAAAAAGGGAAAAAAGAACCGACTGCTTTTATTCCTTTTATTTTTTTTATTCAACTTTACTCGAGTTTTGCAACTGAAATTTCTATTTTGATTCCGATGCAGAAGATGAAAGAAGAGCTATTTTCTTAAGTATTGTTTAATGTTTGTATAGAATTTTATGTATGCGCATTTTTGCTTGGGTATCATATTCGAATTTGATATTGAAAAGAATTCTAAATGGAAAACTTTGTATTTACTTTTTGATTCGTGAATAATGTTGCATTTGCCAAAAGAAAATAATTTAATGTCAAACAAAAATATGCTAAGTTAAATCGAGCTTATTAATATTGACCTTTAACTGAATAACCGTACACAGTGTTTCGCTAATGCTATTTTAAAGGTGTTTTCGATTTGCTAATAAAAGTTACTATATTGAAAAAACTTGCTGACCAAAGTATTAAAGTAATCATAACAGTTTATTAAATGAAGCATTTATATAATGATAATATTCATGGAAGACTTATCGGTAACCTTAATGTTTACCTTAAATCTGATACGTTAAAAAAAGAATGCTTCAAAATGAAGGTGTGTAATGTTACATAAACTGTTGCAAAAGCGGCTTATTCTACATAAAAATAATACTTATTATTTTTTTTTGAAAATTCTTAATATTTTACAGTCAAAAATTAAAAGTTAAAAAAGTTATAAAGTTTGAAGAAAAAAGTGTCACATCATCTTTTTTTTATTCCGGAGAGTGACTTTGATACGTAATTCAAATAACCGTTATTTTATTTTTTTCATTACTTAGAAAAAAATTGAAACTAAAGTGGCGTACGTACCTACAACGGCTCTTAAAACTGACTTGTCGCAATGTCATCTTTTTGTCTGGAGGAAACATTTTGTGATGAATATTTTCAAAAGCATCTGTTGTGTCTGAGAGAACTAACTTTTTTATAAGTTTCATTTTTTTCAGGAAACCTGACTTTAAAGTATTGCTGATTTTTTTTATAAAGTTAAAAAAAATAATCCATAAGAGTAAATGATCTAAATAGCTGTTATTAAAAGGATTATAATGAAAAATTTATGAAATATATCATAAAACACGGCTTAAAATGCTTTACATTAGCTTTTCGAAACATGTGAACCTTTAGAATGTACCAGATATGATCCATTGTTTTCTCTAAGGTGTGTATATATATATATATATATATATATATATATATATATATATATATATATATATATATATATATATATATATATATATATATATATATATATATATATATATATATATATATATATTTAAATATGTATATATTGTAACGACTTAATGTTGTTTATAGTTTAATAAATCCTTTCTATAATATACATATTCAAACTATTCACAATAGTTTTCCATGAAAAATAAAAAAAAAATTATTATTGTTCTTTTTTGGAACGTTATAAATTAGAAATGCAAGAGATGGCAACGAAATTTTTTATTTAAAACTTTCTAACTTAATTATGTTGTTTCTCATCCCCTTGAAGATCAGAGCTAGATTAGGTCCTTGAGCCCATTCACCCTGAAAAAGTCCACTACTTATATGGACTCTTGAACCAGGTCTTACCTGGTGAGCCCTAGAAAAGATAAAATGTGGCCAAGAGAGGACGGTGCAGAAGAACACTTATTGCAAGTTTCGAAATGTTTATTACTACCAACAAAAGTCATTGATGACAGATGTCCGCAAAGGAATCGAGAAAGGGCAGTTTGTTCTTATCAACTGCCACCTCAAATCAAAGATCCACCAAAACATTTACTCTGATACCATGGGTGCACCGGTGGAACCATTCAAAATAGCCTTATAGTTAGAAAATAGCTTTATATAAATAAGAAAAGTGGCAGGCGCTGTAGCCTCACCAGCACCAACATTTAATTTCCAGACATGTCGACATGAACCAGAATCCACTGGAAGTGGATCCGACGAGAAAAGGAAAGTTGTTTTAATTCTGTGAGGATGCCGGCACCTGTACTAACCCTCACGTTATGGCAGTTGGCCAAGTACTGGATGGCACTTCTACTATGCGAAAAGTCCCATATATCTTTAAACTGTGGTAACAACATGATGGAGTTCAGACCCTCTAAAATTATAACGCGAGTTCGCTATGTAATTATTTTTATAGATACTTACTCTTTGAATGCTTTTTCGTTAACTTATTAACTTATTCGCGTGTTGTTTCAATTAAAATTCTAAAAGATACATTGCATTTGTTTTTAATATTCGCTCTACCATGCTACAATATTCTTTAATAAACAACAATAATATCTTTAACACAACTAAATGACATGTGCTTTTAATTTTATAACACTTAAAAATTTATATTTTATCAATATGGGCACTTCTAAAATAAGCTGTAGACTGTTTTAATTAAGAGCACATGAATGTGTGGCAATTTTCTTACGTATTTTATAAGATTAGGCAGATAATCGCATTTAAAATGATGAAATACTGAATATCACATATTAGAATCAAGTTGTGTTTTTATGATTAATTAGGAGTGTAGTTCACTAGCTATTTTTCAAAATTTTAATTCATGGAGTAAGTTTTTGGATTCAATTTTCGAGTTTCGGTTGCGGCTTATTTAGTTCGAGAGTACCTTACCACTTTTGGGAGCGAGAGTAAAATTTGCCAGAAAGGCTGTATACTACACCTTGAGGACGGTCTTAGGGATGCCCTCCGCGTCTTCCTCCAAGATCGTCGTGATGTAGGAGGGCTGGTCGAACTTGGGCGGCAGGTCATTGATGTCCCTGATCTTCACGACCACGAGGGTGCTGGACTCTCTCAGCGTGTCCGAGGCAACGAGCGTGAGATTGTACTGCCGAGGAGGGGGGAAGAGAGAACACAAATCACATGCAGGCATGCAAAATCACACTAAACAGTAAAAACTATAAAAAACATAAAAGTAAATGAAACAAAGGCAAAACTTAATTGAAAACGGCATGCATCAGGCACTGAAAGTGCTGCTCCCCACTCCCTTCCCATTTCGCGGTGCTTTTCTGTTATCAGGACCGGATTCAAATATCGCCAAATCCTCAAAATTTGGCTCAAAAATTTATTTGGAATTAATATTTGATTGAATTTTTAAATATTCTGAAAACTTTTTATGATTTCTATATCCGTAATAATAAATTTGTAGAACATAACTTTATATAAAACTCTACACTTGTAAAGATAATCGACGAATATTAATGACCCTCTAGGTGCTTTTATCAGAACATTCGGTTATGGTTCTAGTACTAATAATAGAAAAGCACCTCTTTTGATTGCAAAGAAAAACCCAAACTGCAATAACTAAAAGTGAATTTCATTTGACTGTGTTATTAATGAAAAAGACGTAGCTTGGAGTGTTGTTTTACCATTCAGAAATAAATGAGAACTATAGGTTATTTTGTCTAAAATTAATTTTTAATGCATAAGTATTTTTATTAGATGCACAGACATTTATCAGGTACTTGATTCTCAGGTAATTTTTTGATAGCACCCAAAAAGATATATTTTTACTTCAGAAAAATGTAAATATACTCTTAATTAGAGATGTGGGAATGAATATTATAACCAAATATATTGAAGACAGTTGCCCCTAAATATTTGTTTTAACAGAGTAATATTTAGTTGTTATTACTAAATTACAGTTATTTATTTCTAAATGAATTTATATACAATAACCTCATTGTTATCATTTCTTAGTATTTGCTATAATCTAAGCTCAATATTTTAATGTAAAATAGAATAAAGTTATAAAAATGTGTATAAAAAGTATGAATAGCATTAATCATGGAACAATTATTATGTGAAACATTATTTAATTTTTTAAGGTGAGCTGGGTTAAAAGTTTGCCCTCTTTTAACTCTGTATTTTTATGGCCTATAAGGATTTTTTAAAATCTTTCTTCAATTATTTGAAGTTTTCTAATCTTCCTGGTTAAGCAGCTGAAATCAAGAAGTTGAATATTCTATCACTTATCTTTCTTTCAGTATATCTTGTATTGGTTTATATGCATTTATTGATTCGTAGAGTTAAAATGAGTACCTCAATACATGCACAACTTACAGATTCTTCAGGTTTTAAGTAGCGTATCTCAAAGAGTTGATTGATTCATTTATTTTGATTATCTCATGATTTGCTTTGATAAGAGTTGTTTTACAACCTCATTTTACCAGCAATAATTACAAGATACAATTCACACTTTTTGAGAGTTTGATATAATGTCATAATATTGGAACAGATTATGCGATCAAACTTTTTTAGAATAGTCAAGTACAGTTCCTTTAGTGGTTGCATTTGTAAAGCACAACTCAGAGTTAAATATTTAACAATCCGAAAACTGAGCAAATGTTAACATCCCTCACTTCAGTAGGGCTCAAAGAGGTGGCAGCGTGGATAATCTTCCGGCTAACTGCCACATTTCAACACAGTATCCAATTCCACCACCGGACGAGAAGGGGGGGGTCAGCCTCTGCAATTGCCAGAAGGATGTAATGAATCCAAGATTCCGCCGTTTCCGGAAAGAGGCGAGGAATTACAGCTTCGTCCTCCCCCTCCCCATTCTGCAGGCACTGAGGATAAAAGGGCGAAGGGAAGGGGCTTCCCAAACTGCACCGGCCAAAGTGTCTTCTAAACACACACAAGACGAATCGCCAGAGGTCTGAATGCAAAGCAGCGTGATATTTGGCTAATGACCACGCCTCCAGCAATGAGTTTCCATGGACTGAGATACACTTATGAGTCTCCAAATCGGGCTAACGGCTGGATCGATGTTTTTGTCCGATGGCGTACCAGGCAATTAAATATTTAAATGGGCTTTCTCGCGATGGTACAGGTTCAAATGAGTCTACGGGCACATTATGGTCAAAGTCACCAATGCCTTGTAACGTCCGATACATATTAATACCCGCCAAATGCTGAGATAAGGCGCGTTCTGTATTCAGACATCGTGAAAGGGAATTGTTTCCAAGTTACGTGTTTCTATTTGCAGTCTGTCGATTAGATATTCCACAGATCAAGATAAGTTCTTGTTCATTTCGATCGTGGATTCCAGCAACGCAAGAGACAGAAAAAGCTGCAATTTTTGTTCTGCTGCTGCAAAATTGACCATTGATGATCAACAATAAGAATAGAAGTTTTATAATTTCGATTTATATCTTTATTTTGAAAACATTTTCATGTAATTTACAAAATTATAATTGAAGTTTTCTAATGATTTCTTTAGTAAATGAGATTGTTTACGATGAAATATCAAACAAATAGATGAATGTTTTGATTACGTGTGTGTGTGACTATATCTCCATGTCTTCATTTATTATGAATACCTCCATATTTTTATTTTCTTTATTCTTACGAAGTTTTTCAGAGGGAAAAAATGTATTCTTGTTGAAGATTTTAATGGGCCATTAAATTTCTCTAATTCTCTTCAAATTTAATAATTTTCTATGTTTAATAACTCAAGGAAATTGATTTTCGTTACCAATTTCTTGCAAATTAATTTCACGATTTTCTTTTAAATTAATTTTCTTAATGTCTTACCGATTACACAGAATTAAGTGACGACATCGTACAAAATATATCATAGTTTACTGACTTTAGTGACTCTTAATGAATATTTATTTCAAATATATACATAATTGTGCAAGTGATTCCCGGACTGCACCTTAAGGTTAACAGGTTTGGAACACTCGCCTATTTACAAAGCGCCTAATAGTTCTGAACTGACGAGGTTAAAACTTGAATAATCAGACAACGAGATCACTTCATTTTTAATATAATAATTTTGATTTTATTGGGTATAATTCTGTTGGATCAACATGAAAATAAAAGTAATCGCTTCTAATTATTTATGCACAGTTAGAAAATTTGTGTTAGGTGAAATACTTATATAATGTTTGCATCTGTATTTGATAAGTATACTTATTGTATAATGCATCGTACTTGTATTGTAAGGTTTGATATTTGGAATTTGGTGACTGGCTTATTGAATAGGGAATTTAACAGGTTTTTGACAGAAATCTGAAGGAATGCATCGAGAACTGTTCTTTATGTACCTAAAATTATTACTTAAAAAACTTTGTACTGGTTTAATTTTAATTTTATAATTTTTCCAGTAATTAAAGAATAATATTATAAAATTGAAATATCACCAAATATACAATTATAAAACAATTTTGGAAAGTTAATGATCTAAAATTGTGATTTTTACTGAAACCACGGTCCACAGACTCCAAGCTTCGTCTTGCGTACTTCAACACACTCTATAATAATAAAAAAAATGATAATAAAACAACAAAAGGATTGGATGCGTGTGTGCGGTCCAAGCATTCCATTGGTGGAGGGATACGAACTCATAAAAAACGGAAAAGGACACATAGATGTAAATGGAATGGACTGGACCTGAAGGACACGTTTGGGCAGGTTCCTGTCGTCCTCCTCCGTGATCTGGGTCTCGTAGGTGGGCCTGTCGAACATCGGCGGATTGTCGTTGACATCCTTGATGTGTATCACCACCGTGGTGTGGTTCTCGTTCAAGTTGTCTGAGGCCACTAGCCTCAGTTTGTACTGTAACACACAAAAGACATACGCACATGACACACACACAAACACAAGCGCCCTCTTCCGTCTTCAAGAGACATGATTTTGGATAAAAATCTAATTTAAAATACATTCCATGCAATAGATTTCATTTTAAAACAATGAAAAATTATTTTCATTTTATTGAATTTTTACTTATTTTACACAGAAATGCAATTTAATATCTGTTTACCATGTATTGTGAGAATACACTACTCATAGGAGAAAAATGTTTGCGATTTATTTCATGATTAGAAATAATTAAACCAAAGATTACTAATTAAAAGATAAGGCATAAATAAATGTTTTTTCATACAAATAATTAACCAGTACCAGTAAATCAAAAGCATAAAATTTGCCTATGAAATTTCAAATAAAAATCCGTGATTACATGGTCAAAATTCACTTTTACAAGGTTGCAGATGGAGATGTTTATAAAAAATCATCAGTTAAACTGGATTGTTAGTTATGATAATTACAACTTCTAAAACATTTGAATTGCTTAAGCGATTTCAAAGACATTAATTTGGTGAAATGCAGTTAATCTATAATTTATAAATCAGAAGCTGTAAAAGGAAAAAGTTCTTTTAAATTTTAAATCAGGTGGTCCACAAAGGTTACAGATTCCTTTCGGAATAAAAATAAATGTCAAATCATTTGTAGTTGTACATTGTAACAAACCAAACGTCATATAGTCTTGGTAATGGGTCAATATTAATAAATTGATAAATATAGTTAGCAAAAACTAAAAATTAAATGTTGATGACTATTTTCTTCCTTTATCACGCACGAAAAAGATAATATGTACACAGTAAATGAAGCAAAAGGAATAATAATTAATTTATAGTTATTTTTAAAGTTTACAATTTGAAATACTCTGAATGACACATCGCTTGTAGTGCAATACGTTGAAAATAAGAAAAGAGATAAATAATTCTCTTCAAATGGCAAGAAAATATCAATATCTAATCTTAGCAAAGAGTGCCATTAGTACAGTTACATCTTCTTGGCGTGTCATTTGGTATAGCAAAATGAAAGAGAAATTTATTAAAGTGCTGTATTCCCGTCTAACATGGCTTTATTTAGCATAAATTTTATATTAGTTTCTGCTATCAGAATTCTAAATAGGATATGTGTGTGAGTAATATTATCTGGTTTTATAATTTAAATATATATATATATATATATAAATAATATTTTGACCTTTAGACTATTTTCTTTGAGGTGCAATAGCAAAAAATAGTACAAAATTTTATTAATTAGTGCTAACTAAAGAATTAGACGAGAAAGAGCATAATGTGAGATACAAGTTCTTGTGTTTAAATATTCTTGCTTAAAAATCAAGTAACAATTAGCTATAATGTATCTAAAATATAATAAATATTTCTTGTCTTCAGAACTTTGTTACAAATATATATACTTAATATACATTTTGAAAAACAATGAACAAATAACACACATAAAATACATCAAAAGACACTTTTGTTACATATATATTTAAATACATACACCTACGTACACTGATATATATCTATGTACAATATAAAAATTTGAAATAACCTATTAAACAAAAATAACAAAATCAAATAAATTAACCATAGAATAATCAACCATTAGAGTTGATTATTCTATGGTTAATTTATTTTTTGTTAATTCAAGTTAATTTTCAAGTTAAATTTGTTAAGTTCAAGTTAAATTCAAGTTAAATTTGTATATTGTATCGAAATTTTTGCCGCAATGAAATTTTCAAAATATTGTAAGGAGGATAATTTTAAACAATTTTACAGAATTTTCATTTTTTTTTTTTTTACCTATCCACGTTTAGTTTAATGAAACTCGACTATATATCTATAGCATCAGTTTATGTTATAAAGTTTATGTATATCAGTATCAGTTTATGTATATATCTATAGCATCAGTTAAGACCAAATAATATTATCATTGAAGAAGAACAAAGATATTATTCTTTTATAAAATATTATAATTTTAATTTTATTAGATTTGTGCCAAAACACATGCTTTTTAAATTATTCAAAAGAATTTTAATATGTTATTTTAAAATCTCACACAGAGTCATCCGCTCATCTGGGTGAGAGATTAAGTAATGGATCTTTGAGATGATTTTGAATATTTCCATGGTTTTTTTATAGAGATTTTTTTTCACTCTTGGTGAGATAAATACAGCAATGTTTACTTTTAACAAATTTCCTTATTTACATTTAACTGGAAAACAAATATTTTGTGAGCTTTTCGTATGCAATAAATACAATGTTAAGTAATTAAATTACAAGAGAACTATGGTTTCAATCCAGAACAATTTAGAAATTATCAGCACGTTTAAATTTGAAGTGATTCCTTTTTTCAAAATTAGGGATAACAATTCAGCACATTATAAACCTTACGACTAAAGCGAGCGCTATGAAATACTAATAAGGAGAAGAAACCTACAAATAAATAAAGTGGCCGACAATTAAACACCATTTTAGAAAGATTAAGTGTCTGCTCTTTGACGTTAAGATATTTCCAAGGAAACCAAAACGTTCATTTGCAACTAATGTTATAATTAACATTTACCATATCGAAAAATATTTTGTGAAATATTTGCAAAGAAGAAACTCATTCTGTAAAACAAAAATAAGTTTCTAGAGTTTCATAGATATGAATCATAAAATGTAACTCATTCTTTGAAAACCATCTAAAGGTTTTATTAACACAAACTAATAAGTTGCATTTTATTTTGAACATTTTAATGAATTTAAGACAAATAACTTGTGAAACATATTCTCTAAATGTTATAACGATATATTTTAGAACTCTCAATCCATTTTTTTATTTACTGGAAATTAAAAAATGGAATATAAGTATTATACACCTATTTCTTTTTAGATATCAGCTTCAAAACATGACAGGACTAAAATATACAAAACTCAGTCTTTGAAGGATTTGTATGTTCCTTATTTTTCGTTTTAAATGTTAACTATTAAGTTACAATAAAAATAAATTTGAAAAGTACAGGGTATATTCAATATATTACACATTAAATTTTTTTTAAAAAAAGGTATTACATATTTAGTTAATATATTTAAATAAATTCTTTATTTGCATTTGATTTTTTTCCTACATTTGGTGCTTTTGTTTTCAACTTAAAGGGTAAAAGTTTATACTGACGCATGGAAAATGGATATTGATAAAAACAAACAAAAGTAATTATGCGAATTGGTTAAGAGTATGTCATCTTTAATGTTATTAGGTTAAAAAATCTTGTTTTCTCAAAGCAAATGTGAATTCCCCCGTTTGAAAATCTCACTGTACACTCCTATATAATAACAGCATTTAATATCAAAAGTAGTATCATTAATATGTAAAATATTTATTTGCATTAATTAATTTCTAAAAATGTCATTAAATTATCTATCAATGATATATTATATGCAGTCATTATGAAGTCTTTATTCTGTGTTCCCACAGAATGCTCACCCGGAGATGAATCGAGAACGGTTGCTTGGAATCAAAAAAAGTTAAATCAGGAAGTCGTCTTCTGGCTAAAAGGTTGTTTCATTTAGAAACACTGACTATAGCATGCGTGTGCAATTTAAATGCTTATTAACGCTAATTTCAATCACTGTAAAACTGCTAACGCTTCAACGATCATCATTCCGAAGCTCTATTCCGTTTTACAAACGATGTAATTTTTACTCAATTTTTTAAAATTTCATCTGTTTGTAACCGTTGGAGACGGATAAAAGCACTTACGGCATCGGCATTTTCATTATTTCTATATTTCCACACTTTAGATTCTTTTTAAATAAATTAACAATATTTACTAGTTGGTTTTCAATTTTCTTTAAGTATTGCTGAAGCGAATGTGCTTGCGCTTTTCCTAATAGGGTACTAATCGGAAATGTATAAGAACGTGGATAAAATTAATACCGACTTCAATATTTAAAAACTTATAGCTTTCGTGGTTTTAATCATTCTAAATCTCACGTGATTTGCTTTTAAATAATCAATATATCCGACCATTTTTCGTGATACAAAACAGAACTTGGAACAACGGTAAATAGATAGTAAATATCACTCTTTTTTCTAAGCCAAAACTTTTCCCTCGAACTTAGATGCGTGCTTTCCTTTGAAATTCATGGCCCGCTGGTGCACATGCGTAATTTATTTTAATACTATCACATTTCCATTAAAATGACACATATTCTTTAATTAAAGATTTATTTCAATTAATAAATATTATATCTTCAATTTAAATCATAGTACTGAACTGTATTATTTTCTTATACAGTTTAGATAATGTAAATTTAAGCGATCAGTGCTTGGAACAAAGTCTATGTAAAAATGTTTCCCACAATGTATTGTCTTCTTAAGGTATAATTTCACAACGTTTGGCAGAAACCCTGGTAGAATTGCAAAAGCCCCTTCCAATATAAAATGCAGTGTCTACTCCCCGTTGTTCAACATGATTCCATTCATCTTGCTTGGGTAGAACTGAGATCATCCACTTCAAAAAAACGCAATTTGACCTTAAGGCAAAGGATAAGGTGTGATTTGAAAAGTTAAAAAATATGAATTTCAGTTTCCCAGAGTGCAGTTGAGATATTTATAAGAAATGAAATAATAAATGAAGCCCCCCGGTGGCTGTGTAGTAGCATTTCATGATCTCAAGACCGAGGTTCGATCCTCGGGCTGAGCAAGGTCGGCTCAGGCTTTCATCTCTTCAGTGGGTCGATAAACTGATTACCAAGCATACTTGGAAACTAAACAATGGGGGTTCCACGTTAGGCTAACCACCCAACCCGGATATAACTTAGCACACCAGGATTTGGTCAGGAAAACAGAGATGGACACTGTAGGCCTTGGTCCATATGGGCTGTCGTGCCGCCGAGTTTAGTTTTTTTTTATAAATAATAAATGTATAAAATGGAATGATAGTAAAAACTAATTTTAAGCGGAAGCTCTATGAGAAGCATAAAAAATAAGGGAATTGAAAAATTATAACCAAAAGTTAATCTGCAGAGGCAAAAAAGTATGACATAAGGAATGTCCCGTATACGATTGTAGCTATTATTGAACTATTGAAAAAGGATGTTACTAGTATACTTTCTGCATACTTGTTCACTGGAATAGATGCGTTATAGTTTTCCAGTTCTTACTAATTTGCTGAACAAGAACACAATCCGTCATCTGGTAAAAATCCTGATTTCAGTTTGTTTGAGATTGTAAAAAGTTTTTCTGTAGTTTTAAGCTGTTGAATTATCCTCTCAGTGATTTGAAAATATTTTTATACATCTGTGAAACTAAAACCATGGAAAATGTAGGAAAGCGCCAATAATTCAATTAAGTTTTCTGACATCTTTTCTAAAAGTAAGATATCCGAAACAGCACTATAGATTTCTAATGGATATTTCACAGAAAATTTTAGGCTCATTAAAAAAGAAAAGCTCAGTAATTCAAACAATTTGGACAAATAGCGTTTTATTCAGCGATTCGCTTGTTACATGCTCCTTAAAGACCTTCTTTTAAACTGATGGAGGAAGAATGTGTTCGCATTTAACATTCAGTTTCCCCACTTGCATTCAGAGGTTAATTAATAACCTCTCTACTTAAGAGCCTTCATAAACAAAATCTTCCGCAGTAATCGGTTGTAATATTTTTTATCCCACCGTTTTAAAAATAAAATCGGGCTGCTTTAATGTTAAAGCGCCACCCACGGAAAGAAATCGAAACTATGCTTTTAATTAAAGGTAACTGTAGAATCGATTAAAGTTTATTTTCTTTTTCCACTCTGAACGATGCATTTCTAAACTGCTCCACTCCCGAAATTATAGTGGGGGGAGGAGAAATTTTGATCCCCTCCCTGTTTGACAGGTGAAACCGGCAGCAGTTAACTTGAAGTTTTTCCCTAATTATCTTTAGAAAATGAAACTAATTAATGAAATAGATTTTGTAATCAGCAAAGGTTTCTTTTTTTTTCTAATTCATTTCTCAACATTTGAAATATGAACTCGAACGATTGTAGTGTCAATTTTTTTATGTAGCTTGTAAAATAGATGACAATTTTGCCATTTAGTTCGGAAAAAATATGAGAAAAATGACTGAAAAAATAAATTGAGACCTAAAAGTAAATTAAGACACATAGCTTGAGAATCATGAAAATCAAAATTAATTTTTATTCGTAACAAAGATCAAAAGAAATCGATTTATTCAATGACTAAAGATGTTTGGAAGATATACGAATTGGAATCGATAGAATTAATGTCATCGAGACAGCCGAGGCTGAGAAGTGGGAGAAGGGCTTAGCACTGCATGGTCTCTATTTCGCTTCCAACTCAGATGTGCTGATAGAATGTTCGCACTCTCTGATGAAGTCTAGAGCATCACCGTTAGTGTGGAGTGGTAGTTCGGAAAATGCAGTGACTTTAAACTGACGCGCACCTCTTTCGTCACTGGAATGTACTTCAAAATTGAAATACAATATCTGATGACCACTGTTCGGCTGCAATAAATATTAAGAAACATGATGCTTTTGCGGCCCTTGGAAACTGGATAAGGACAGACGTCATTTTCGTGACGGGATAACCTAACGTAACTAAATAGTCCTATTACATTGTTGATATTTGACAGAACTGATGACAATCCTATTAAGAAGGAATATGCACATTCAAAATTGTTTAAAAGCTAATGTCAATTCGTTGGTGTGGAATGAAGGTAAGGGCATTAGCTCTGGTGTCGACATCGTCACTTACTCATGGCTCTAAAGTACTAGGAATTTATCTATATTTAGTAAATTTGGTCAGCAAATTCAAACAGATGGAAACCTACTGCAATGATGTAATATAATAATCCATTTGCAGATATTGTATATTATTTTGGGCATGGTTTTTGAATTTGGAATATTATATTCGATATCTGGCACAACTGAATGTTGAGAAAGTCACTTTACATTTAAAAGTGCGTAGATTCCTCAGTCCTTCACTAATACAATACATTTGGCAATGGTTCATCCCGCCAAATGGAGCGATTCGCTGCTTTTAACGGCCTCATTTCACAAAAATTAACCACCAGAAGAATGCTACTATAATCTGAGATGATGATAAACTTAAGCCCCTAATTTTCCTTTAAACAAGAAATTTGCAGAACGTTAGGTCAGCCGGGCAGCTCTTAAATATGAAGAGTTGCTGATCAAAGTTAAAATGCTTAAACTAGTTTTAAATTCTTATCTCTGTATAATTAATGCATTGTTTTTGTGATAGGATCTCTTAAAGTACTAGGGCCCACAATAGCCATTGAGAAATCTGATGTCCTCTTGATTACAAGGTAGTGGATTGGTATCTTACCTTATTGAAAGTCAGTTTGCTTTAATGTTGCATGCATGTCTAACTTTTGCGGGATATAATCAGCCCACATAAGTTTTGCTGAAGTTTAAAGAACTAATTCAGATATCAAGCCTGTCTAATTATTAAAAGTGTGCACTATAATTGTGGGATATATATATAATTAAAAGGTAATGTACAGTGTTTAGGTTCCAGGGGAACAAAATGAAAAATTGTGAACGAATTCAAAATAACCTACAATACTTAGAATTTTCATTAAGATCGTCCTAATTCTAAGCATTGTAGATTATTTCATTATTACAGTTCGATTATAACTATTGCGTAGTGACAGATGTTTTTATTTTTCCTCTTATTGAATTGTATGTCAATTTGATAAGATGAATTTCCCGGATTGTACTTTTTGCATTAGGGATACAATATCCTATCTGTGAAAAAATCCACCGGAATATTTGACATGGAGTGGGAACAAATGAATTCTTATTGTGTCCACAGCTCTCATTGCATTTGTTACATGAAACTAAGTAAAGTTTGTAAGCAATTAACCTTCAAGATATCGGCCATTTATACTGTTTAACTGTGGATCTTAAATGTGAGCAGATATTTTCCACCCTCTATGTATGCTCGACTAGGAAATGTCCTGTATCTACACATTTCTGCTAACAGAATCTATTTATTATAATTCTTTAATTTAAAGAGCATTTTTCATCCCAATATGTAATTAGCATGCATGCCTACTTAAATGCATGGTTATTAGTAATCAGTACTATTCTTTTGTTTAAAATCTAACCCAAAAACATCGATAATATTTGCTATAGAATAATGTTCTGTTGATCTGACGCGCGACCTGGTAACGAGATTATTGAATTTCTAACCGTTCAGAAAACGAGATTAAGATAGATTCTGTTTTTAGATCTTTGTTTCGTGAGTAGAACGCAACGATGAATGAAATTTGTTGCTATAAAATTTATTTTGAGCCTCTTTTTTGCAGAAAAAATTTTTCAACTATATTTGTGTCAAAAGTTAGGTGCTGATTTTCAACATAAAATAAGGCTAAATGAAAACGTATAACTAAACTATTACATGATTTCTTTAAAAAAAAGTCTGAAATTTTGTAAACAATAATTCTTCATGAGAAAAAAAATTACGTCAAAAATCTTAATCTTCATTTTCTTAAAAAAAGATCTCTATAAATATTTCCTCTTTATAAAATCCCAATAAAGACAAAATATCCCCTAAGAACACATTCGATTCTTGAAATTTTTCGAGCCAGTTAGACGGAATTAAAATTCATCTCGCTTCTCCATTCACGTTTTAAATTCGCGCGTGTTGCCACCGAACACCGCAAATTGGGTTAATTTAAAAGCACCAATTTTATCGTTAACTAATTCAAAATACTTCAGAAACGCGCTCATTCGGACGGAATCAGTTCTCTTGTGCGTGATATCGAATACACAGTCCTCGGTGGAACTAATTACAATTCGTTATATTTCCTGTTCTTTTCCAAGCTGCGTTTCCCACAAAGAGTTCATTTCCACTGCTCCAGATTTGTTATTCTCTGAATGGCAACACCGTCTTTGAATTCCTGGACGGAACGTAAACACGGGCGCCCGGGCCCCGAGAAGAATGTGCAGCGGGGTAGAATGGTAGGCGCGCAGCCCCTTAATAGCTTGTCAAAGAGGCTCGTCCGCCAGAACTATGCGCTTCTCCCATTATATGAATACCGCGGGTCTTAGAAACAGCGTTCTGTGGCCATTCACGCGGTCTTTCGAACACAGCAAAGCGACTTTTCGCATAGGGGAATTTCTGGAAAATTATTCGGAATTTTTAGCTGCCCCCTTAAATGGAGTTGATGAACTTTTTCAAGAATTTCCAGGGTACCTCTGAGAGGATAAGAGGTTTAATGGAAATCCCGCGAAATATGCAAATAGCATTAAAAAGTTTACAAAGTAAACGAAGTTCAACATTATGTCAAGCTTCGCTTAGTGTATATATTCGGTAAAACAACAGCCAAACATTGTACTCCTTAGATCACTATTTTAATACATTATTCCCAACCATTTAATCAATTTAAAAGATTACACAGAGGAAAAATTTGGTACTGCGCAATTGGTAGCATTACAACAGAGATCTGTTTCAAGTCCTTTGGGCACATGTACCATCTTCGACTTTTAGTAAGGCTTTAATAATGAAGATTATTCACAGTCGCCAAGTAAAAAAATCCAAACCGCTCCTAAAGTTCTGCCCTAATAGACGTGCTTCAAGAGAGAAGTCACCAGCTGACACCATTGCTCAGTAACACCTCGGATCTAGCTTTTACGAAAATTCCCATTATACAGAGAACCATTCTGTCGCAAGCTCAGGGGGAATCCTAAAATGAATTTGTGTTATTATTGCATTCTTTATTCTGAATGCTGTTTGTCACATAATTTTGCACTGCTTAACTAACATAACTTCTCTCTGTCCTTATAAATAGTGAACCAGTTTTAAATATTTTATGTTTATCTGATTTTTCATGTGAGACGGATTGGAAAAAATTTGGAAAATCCCCAAAAATCTTGAATAAGTTGACTAACTGGATAAAAAGTTTCAAAGCTTTAAGTAAACTCCAAACTTCTGTAAACCTTCGAGTTAGGAAACCAGTCCATGAAATATTGAACCAAAGACTAAAATGTTAACAATTCATTCACCAACTCAGCTTTTATTATCTGATTCAAGTACCGAACTCAATACTTTCCAATGATAATCTTCTCATTAAAATCTTTGAATAAAAATAAAAATTAATTTAATTCTAGTGAAAAATTTTTGAATAAAAAGAAAATGCATTGAATTTCCAATATCCAAATGTTGAATTTTAATTCAATATCAGTATTTAGTATTATAGTTTCCATTTTATACATTTTTAACAAAAATAGAAACTGTTCTATTTGTCAACCACCATCTTTCTTGCTAGAAGAAAAAAACAATTTCTGATTCTCACGCTTATTTATTCAACATTTTTCCGGAACCATTTCTTTCCACTTCCGCGTCTACATGTTCATAACGACAACATCAAATACGGTTTTGTTTTTTTATTCAGTCGATTCGAAACTAATTACACGAGGAAGAAGCGAAAAACTTCGATTGCTCCTTCCACGCAGCCGAAAAGGGGGAGGAGAAGAAAAAAAGGAGGGGAAAAAAAGAAACGTCTTCCTCATCCATCTGTTTTTGGAGGGGATTAAAAGAATCAGTTTATCGGAGTTTAAAATTTCATTTGAGTCCCTCTCAAACCCTAATTACAAGCCTGAGGGCTTTTCGTATCAAACTGTATGCTTTGGTGGCCATATTAAATTTCCCAGCGATCACCCGATCTCTGGAAACTCATTTTTTACAGTTAAATAATTAGGGTTTTGGGGAAAGAAAACAAGTACCCTCACGGGCTGGGAAAGAGAGCTCTAATGGCGGCGCTTCCTTCTTGCGGATCGCATGATTTAATGTTTTTAATACCGCAATATTTCCGAGCCTTAATGGAATTAGATAATTTCAGTGCCTTGCTTAAGAGCCTAATTTGTTTTGTGGTTCAGAATAATCGCTGCACCCTCCTTCTTACCTCTTAAAGATTCTGATTTCAAAGCTTCTTGAGTCTTCAAATGGAACAGGTTTTAGTCGGAAGCTGAGAGAGGGTCGTAATGATTCTTTTGATGAAAGGCAGCTAAATACTGGAGTGTCTTTTGCCCTCTACTCAGAGAATGTTTGAAATACAAAGTGAAAGTAGTAAAAGAAGATTTTGATACGAGTTTAATGAGCTTCTTGTAGGGGATTTCTTATATAGCATTTCTTTATTTATATATTTCTTGCTAAAGAGTAATTTTAATTTTTTACCTTAACGTCCTTTGAGGGGAAATCAACCTGTAGTTTTATTGATTGAGCATTGAATAGGAGAAGCAAGAGCATATATTAGATGGGAATAATTTCTGTATTAAGATGTCCGCTTATGGTCATTAGAGTAAAAACGAAATGCTTTATGTTTGATTAAAATGGAATTAACTTTACTAAATACTCTTCAAAGTAAATATAGTAATTACTTTTAATATTAAATAATATAAAACAGTATAATAATTTCACTTACTATTTTTATTAATACAGCTAACTTTTTTGATTTAAAATTATTGCTCTACAGTGTAGTATTTTTATTGAACGGAATTCAAACAAATGATTTTGCTGAAATTAATTTTATTTTTAAAAACTACTAGTTTATGAGTTATTTTTTTACTGTAAAAAAATGTATTAATTCAAGACAATAGTGAAAAATAATAAAAATAGGCAGTAAAATTATAATAATAATTTTCATCAGTGTTTTTTATAATTTTATAAAGTAACGTTAGTTTATTAATTATAACATGAAACTATTAGAAAATATTTACTTGATGAAATTCGAAAAAACAATTCTATTAAGCACAATGTTTTTTTTTTAAATTATGCATTGAGTGAACTTTGGGAATAAAAAAGTTAATAGAAAAAATTATAATTATCATTGATGTTTAATAAGAAATGAGTGATTGGTTGGTTTGTTTGTCGCTCAACGGTCATTTTTTGCACACGAGGGCTAATTAGACCGGGACTTACGGTTTAAAGTGGAATCCGAACCACTACAAACATCCATGCCCAAGGTGGGATTCGAACCCACGAACTGTTGAACAGAATGCAAGAGCACTAACCATTCGGCTGCCAGCTCGGCAAATGAGTGATTGATGATTCAAAGTAAATTAAGTAATAGTTCAGCAAAAAAACAGCTATTCTGCGAGAAAAAAAATGGTATTATATTAAAGAGCGGTGATTTGGGAAAAATATCAGTGGTATTTGGACATCATGAAGAGTTGCAGTTGTAACTATATCTGTGATCCATTTCAAATTAATGGATTGTCAGTTATGACATTAATTAAGCCCCTGGAATAAATTCTCATGAAGTCAGCTCATTGCTGAATTTCATTTTTTTCACAAAAATTTTCGCATAAAATAAAGTTTTTCGGTTTCATTTACGATAAGGGTCCCCTGACCTTTGTGCAGGTTGCTCCTTTTTATGAGTGACCTCAACAGTGCGGAGATAACAAATATTTATGAAAAAGTATTGGCAAAAATAAATTTTGTTTCTGAAAAAGCATCATTAATACTTCATTGTAGCAAAAAAAAATTCTGTTCATGTTTTGAAGCATAAATATTGATTTTTTTAGTAATAAATAAAATGAGAGAAAAATCGCACAATGCCGTCATGAATAATATTTATGATCATCATGACATATTTTTTTAAATCGAAAAATGGAATGCCCCCTACTGTTTAACGGGTTATTTCATCAACAATTACAGTGAATTTTATTGTACATAAATATATTTTATTATGTAATTATAGTTATTCAGGTAAATATATAATATCTTGGTATTAAACCTTGATGAAAATAACAATTTAAAAAGCATTCATTTAATCATTTACAATAAAATTGAAAAGAAATTGTTATAATCTATAATTTTACACTTTATATATAACAATGCAAAAAAAATATTTTCTACCATCTTGAATGACTTCTTTATCGTCGTCATACCAAAAGGGCAGAGACAAATATTGCAAGAGTAAAATAAAATGAGGATGCTTACCTCCTTCCTGGATTCATAGTCTAGGGGCCCCGCAACATATATAGCCCCCGTCTCATTCTTTACTGCAAAAGCACCTCCGATGTTTCCCTGCGTTATCTCATAACGGATCCTTGAGGCTGAAAGAGAAAAACAACCTTAAGTTCACCACAGCGCTTTTTAATTCTTGCGGTAAGTTGAATAATCAACACTCAAGTTTTTAATCAAGCCGATTATGGGTTCGATTCCCAACTAGAATGTAGATATTTGAAATATTCAACCATTCGTTTTTAATTATTTTTCTGCTTCCACTAAACTAAACAGCAAAAGAAGAAAGGCGAGCTTTCAAATGAGAGAGAGAAAAAATACACACAGTAGTAAATAAAACCAAGTATTTTTAATATCTGTGAGTTTTAAGATCTATTCGGTTGTCTGTTACTTTGTGAGTTTTTTATGCGGTATATGAATTCCAAAAATGTTATCATCATAAGATTTTTGTAATGTTTTTTACTGTATCTCACAAAAACGAATTTGATTGCATTGATAAACAACACAATGCGATTACAATACAGCAGATAATAAAATTAATTCTTAAGATACGATACGGAATTATGAAAATAAGTAGAAACAGCAATACATATATTGTGTTGGCAATGAAGGAGAAGGTTGCTATTTTGTTACTTTAAAAGCGCTTTGGAAAAATTAATATGAGCGCGTGCTCTTCCAAAGTCACGTACCTAATTTACAATGTGAAAAATCATCCAACACACTTTCCCATTTGCATAATTTTTAACTTAGGATACATTTTAGGAACATTTCAGTTTTGTCAGCGCATGAAAAGAGTTACATTAAATTGTTCAGAACACGTTACTAGGCTTATCACTTAGTAGTTTAGAAGGAAAAAAATATTTAAGTACATTTTTCCTTTTTTGAAACGTGCTAAAGTTCCTCAAAGAATTCACAATTTATGCTTTTTAGTCGAGGTACAAGTTGTCCCTATTAGTTTAAGCATCAAGAAAAAAGGAAAAAAAGTCTTCCTTGCCCTTCGCACTCGTTAATTCATCATTTTTAACGAAGTCAACTGCGAAAAAAATGATAATTCCACGTATGTCAGCTGAAGAAGACGGGAGAAAAATAATTTTTCGGAAAACGGGAGCGCTTTTTAATAAGTTTCTTTTTTAAATTTTATATTTATTCGTAAAGTTGCCGGAAATTTTTTGGAAACACTTTCGAAATCTAATTCCATAGCGCCCTCTGAAGGAAAGTTCTTAAAGTAACTCAATGAAATGATTCTTTCAAGCATGTTTACAATTTTACGCGAAACCATTTTTTAATAAGAATTCAGATATTGTTGCAAAAAAATGAGTAAACATTCTTTAAAAAATTAACTTTTTGCTTTAAATTATTTATATCATATAATTCTGTTAAATTGTACTTTTATTAAATTATACATAAAGGAATAACGATTGCGAAAATACGTTTAGCTCGTTTATAATGAACATTAAAAAAAGAACCATAAATTAAAGAATTCTATAAATTTTAGTTTTTAATAACTTAACTATTTTAAAAAAGCTAGAACATCTTTTCGATGCTTTTTATTCCTTATTTTCAACTATGAACAAAATATCTATAAATTTTATCATTTTTCACGCAAATATAGCTGAAGCATAACTATGAAAGAAATAACTGGATAAAATTTAACATTTTAGACATAAAATTAATTTCTGGTCTTGCACTGTTAATAAAAATTTAGTTTAGGAAAAGTATCTGTCTCATAATAATTCATTTAAATAAAAATAAAAACATGCTTTACAAACTTTACATTAAATAATTATTATTTTTTGTTTTAGGAAATGTAATTTAATTTCATATAAATGGAATTTGAAAGGAACTACAGATAAATAAAAATGGGATTTTATTATATAAAATATTTACTGGATTCGTAATTACCTATTAAAATATGAATAATATTGTAATTTCCTTTTAAAATGTGGATACCATTGCAATCTCGATTGTAATTATCTGTTACAATGCCATAAAAAATCACTATTTAATTTTTCCTATAATCAAATTCAGTTTTAAAATTTGACTTACAAATTTTCCCAAAAGATTTTAATTTTTGTTCTTGATAAAATTTTTAACGCAGATCCTGTGAAATTACAATGATCTATAAAATATACAGCACATAACATTAAAATTTCCTTAAATCAATTGAAAATGATCCTAAATGAACGAAACGATTGTTGATGCAAAGTTAGTTTCAAGACATTTGATTCGAAACTGCATCAATAAATAGCTCAGTACAATGCTTTGAATACTGATTTACTGTGTGTGCACTTCAAACCCCATTCGAATTCCAATAAGTGAAGTTTAATTTTAGAATTTATGGCATTTTAATACGCACATTGAATAGTGGAGTGCATTAATTGGAATTTTGAATCCTATCTCGATTAATAAATGTTTGAAAAATATGTGCTTAGGCTTAAAATTCTACGTGTCTATTGCGTAAAGTAATAACGAAATGTGATTTAGGATCAATAAACACATTCGCGGATTTCATTTATCATTTTATTTGGAGTCAACAGATAACGCAGAACCAAATGGAAAGATTTGAAAGCCTTTGAATAATGTTAGTGCATTCATCTGAGTTGAAGATTTGACTTAATGTGGACAATGTTTATAGAAGCCCTTGAATACATTTGTTCCTATAAATTTATTTTCATTCAGAGTATTATCAAGCGAAATAAGCAACATACGTAAGGAGTAAGGGTGAGGCAGAATTTTATCCCACGTTTTAATTTGTTTAAATATAATTCATTGATCATGTTACATTAAATGAAATAAAAGTTAACTTTCCATAGCAAGGAAAAAATATTTCTCAGATAAAATTTTTGGATTGATCGAAACATAGAGACAATGACTCTTTCTTACTAGATTTTAAAAAATGACTTCCTTAAAAAATGACTCCTTAAAACTCTCGAAATTTTAATTGATGTGTGTCAAAAATTAACAAGTGTCTATGCTCAAGGGTTCAAAGTAGTGGGGCAGGGCTTCTCAAAATGAAAGACGGTTGCAGTCATTGTAGGGAAATTGATGTTCTTCAGCATGCGCTTGAGAGTTTCCCCGGTTTCCTACTTTGCACTTTGAGTAAAGCCACTACCTAAGACTCTACAAGAAGGTAATTTGTGAGGTGGATTTTAAAAGTCACTTACAGTATCCTCACTTTGTGAAAGTGTTCACTAAAAGCTGTCGAAAAAGTATATTCTTAAAATTTGATATAATAACATTTGAAATGTATCGCTTCTTTTTAACGTAGATATTTAGAAAAATAAAGTTTTGTAATTTAAAATACATACTCTTTAACAATTTATAGTTTGAGAAAATCTTATTTATAAATTAGAAAATTTTAATAATTTTTTTTATTTCTGAATTTAAAAAGTTTAATAGCAATTTAATCCTCAAATTGTTTTATTGTAAAGAATAATAAGAGAGGATATGGTAAATAATGAATTATTTTATAAATAATCTTTAAAATCAGTAGAATATTTACCTAATATGTTTTCTAAACACAAAATTTGCGCATTTTGTAAGTATGTTTTAAGTAAGCAACACATATTTTATTAGCTAAGCAATTTATGTGAAAATGTTACCAATTATTACGAAAATAGAAGTCTGCTTATATATAATTAACTTAATAAGTTTTTATTATAATTATTTCCTTTTCATGTATTTTAAATTATGGAATATGTTGTTATAAATGAGTTAATTTATAATTGCATTGTACTAAAATTGCATTTTTAAACAATATTATATGCAAATACCCTCATTTTAACAATACTTTTTCTGTTTGTATTATGGATATGTTTAAAGCTTTATCAGCAAAAATGAAATAATGTAATTTAAATTCATATTCAACTTTACGTGCAGTGTGATTTATTTTAAGGATAAGTTTAATTTATGTTTCTATTTCTATTACCTGTCATTTTTCGCACATGAGGACTAATTAGACCGATATCTATTGCTTAAAGGGAATTCCAAACCATTATATAAACATTTAAATCTGAGATGAGAATCGAACTCATGAACTTTTGAACCGGAGACAAGAGCACTAATCATTCGGTAGCCAATTCAGCTTTTTGCGGATGAAAATTGTTGTATGTGAAACATTTCAAACGTACCACTTTAATTGACTTATTTGAAATACTATCAACAGGAAACAATTATTAACTGTTTAAAATAATTCAACTGTAATTTTTATACATTTAGTTACATAAAATGTACCCAATAAATTTATTCAGGAGCGATTTTTGATTAAATACATGTTACGTCATAAAATAAAACATTTTAAATTTATATTCGAGTAATTTCATTAAATAAATAAGGAATTAAATATAGTAAGACCAGAAATATCCTATTTAGAAAGAAAAAAAAAGGAAATTCAACATAAGCAAACATTTTAGATTTAGGGAAAATTTAGCTAATTTATAATCAAATTTCCCTACAAAGATGAAGCTAATGAACGATTTCGTATATCACTAAGATATTTTTTTTTTAGAAATCTACTACGAAGAAAATAAAAGTTTTTCTTGGCTCCTTTCCCAAATATAAAAAAAAATTCACTATATTCCTAAGTAAGGGGACAGACGTCATTTTAAGTGAATTGATTTTTCCATACCTCCTTCCCCCTCTTCGCCTGAAAGGGGGATGTGACAGTGCAAAAACACAAAGGAAACAAAAATAACAACAAGAATATATTCTCACGAAAGCGAGGGAAAAAAATCCCTGCATCATAGAGAAAGAAGGGAAAAGTCGACGGCTATGCACCGTGTAAAAAAAGGAAAAGGCAGCCAGGCCATTCATTAATAAAGAAGGGATTGAAAGGTAATATCTATTTTCGGCAACCTTATTTTAGATGAGATGAGAAAAGTCTGGAAAAATAACGCGCAAAAATAAAATAACTTACAAATAACGTTCGCAATCTTTAATTTCAGATCTCTTTGAGGGATACGGAGTGTCAAAACTCGGGTGTAATCCGCGGCTTATTCCCTTTTTCTGTCTAGTCTCTTATTTATCACGCATCTTGACAGGATATATTTTTAAGCATTTATTGGTAGAGTTACTTAAATAAGAATCCTTTTCAACCCATGACAATTTCATTCAATGTGAAAAAAATGTCCTAGTTCTATATTGACAGGGACACAACTCAGTGGGATTGAAACACACAGATGGAAAATTTTCAATGATAGAAGAAACTTCCCCAAGAAAAAACATTCTAAGGTGTTTGAAGAAAAAGCTGGGTTTTATGGTACCAATAGGAAGTTAGTTTCTTTTTTTATTTTTTGCTGCACAGAGATAAGTCGGAATGAATTATCATAGAAATAAGCATTCATACATTCATAATGAAGAGTTGTGGAATGCATGCTCAACATAAGGTTATCATGTGATGGAATCACAGATAACTATATAAAATATACCATTCTGAACTCAAATGTAAGTAATGCAAATGTTATCAAAGGGTTTTCCATAATGTTATTTTATGCAGCAGAAAATAATATAAAATATCTATATAAATAAAATCCCTTACTTAAAGTGTCTGCCGTATTTCTCCTCAGAGAATATTTGTTTGGTGATAAACTTCAAACGACTCTATGGAATGGTTTGTCATTCAATGGTCTTTTTTTGCACCCGTAATTAGGATTGGGATTCAGTTTAAAGTGGATCCTGAAACACTGTGAACATCTACGACCAATGTGAATCGAAGAGCAGAGTGCTAATTATTCAAATCGTATCTCTGAAATTGCATAGAAACAGAATGAAATTTATACAAATATGTTAGCTTCTGGCTAATTTAAAGGATAAACGTTGTTTCTTTTTTGGAAATTTTCATGACAGCGTTTATAATTATTTAAACTCCAATTAAAGCTGCTTCGAGCTTAGTTCGAACTTGTTTCTGGCTCCATGCATCCCGTTCCCGAATTTTGCACACTTCAAGAAAGGAACCTTAACCCAATCTTCTTATTATTGCTATATTCTTTTTTGATTTTTGGAAAAGTACATTCGCTCACTTCAGGGAATTCATTTTCTATTTTC
The DNA here is from genome assembly GCA_037975125.1 of Latrodectus hesperus. Classification (NCBI taxonomy): domain Eukaryota; kingdom Metazoa; phylum Arthropoda; class Arachnida; order Araneae; family Theridiidae; genus Latrodectus; species Latrodectus hesperus. The sequence continues at coordinate 83,801,487 of CM075858.1, forward strand.
GCCGCATGCCAGCATTCGAAAATACGTCTGAACGCAGGTGAAGTGACTTCGATTTTGAAAGCAATTGAAGGGAATTTTCAAGCATTCCTTATTTTTAACTGGAAGCAGTTGGCTTGTCCTGCTAGTTACAAATAATACAAAAAATTCGTAAACCTTATTAATTAATAGCCAAAATTTATAAAGAAGGGTGAGAATGTAAAAGGAAAGACTGGAAAAGAAATTGTAACATAAAAAGGGAACTGTGTTCAAAGAGTGCCGGTTGATCATTTATACACAAGACTCAATGAAAAAGTCGAAACCAACATAATCTTTTTCCGTTTTTAAACCATAGAAGCCTAATATAATTTCACAAAATACCATTTCATTTAATGACAGAGAAAATGTGTGCAAAGTTATTTTAACTTGCTAGGCTGTCAAAAGTTAAATAAAAAAACTTAAGTAATATAATTCCTGAAGTGATCTTCCTTCACAGTTTATGTGTATAAATAAGCTCATTTAAAAATATATATTCATTATAATCGAACTCCTTAATTTCTGTATTTGATGATAAATAAATACATACATAGAGTTGCAGACGAGCCTCGGACTGTACTTTTAGATCAATGGGTTTGGAATGCTTCCCCATCACCAATTGCGTCGTCATTTTGAACCACGTACAGGTGACGAGGTCACACCTGAGCTGGCACCCTCCTCTCCACTCCAGTGGAAGGACTTTAAACTTCACGTATTAACATGGACACGTCCTCAGCCCACAGAATCCCAGCAACCCATTGAGGGAGAAAGTGATCGCTCTCCCAATCACTGTCCACGGCAAATGATGCTTCAGTTTGCTGACCTTTTTGGGAAGCGGCGTGAAGCTATTGAGACTCTGAAGCTCTGTAAGATCTCGATGATAAGATCTGTCTGCTCTCGATGATAAGAGAACATCAATCTATTTTATAGTTTGAATTTTTAATGAATTCCACGCCCTCATGATATAGTTTTGTGTTTTTTTTAAATAAAGTCACTAAGGAATCTTTGACACTATAAGCAGCAGATTTGATGACTAGTTGTGTAGTAGATATCCTGTGAGTGAGTCCCAGTTACACTAAAACCAAGTCTTCGTAATTTAAACAGAAGAACATTGGACTTAAATTGATAGAGTTAGAGACATAATTTCCTTAGGATGTCATTACAGCCGATTTTGCGTGTCTCGGTTTCCATTAATGAATATGACAGATCTTCGACTGGATATTATGCAGTTCAGTACCCGCTTCTATCGGTGATTTAAAAGATGGAAATGCTGTCTTACCAAATCATTCAACTGAAGCTTGAATCTTGTGAAATTAGGTACTTTTTATTTTTAATCATTAATCTTTACGGTTTTGAGCTGAAACTAAATGATTTGGACACTGTTTCCTCTGATTCGGAAAACTGTAATATAAGAAGTACAAGCATAAATATAAGTATTTTGAAGAAAGCGGAATTATCTTATTCCCAGCGTGTTGCGGGGTATTGAAGCTTAGCAGATTGCACAGGTTGTGCACATATTTTCATCACATGTTTTGTGCAAATCATTGCTGCTCTGCAGTTTCTCAAGGGATTTTTTTTTTGCTTAGCATTTGATTCCCAGATTGAGTAGTAGAACTTCAGTATTTTCTCCACCAGTTATAACGCCTTCTGATAAATAACTTATAGTTAGACACCCAGTCAATGTCAATAATTTTCAGTGCTCTAAAGGTAAAGGGGTGAAGCAGGATTTTATAAATCAGTATGTGTGATAGTATAAAATATATTTCTCTTAAGCGTAACTAAGTATTAGAATTAATTATTTTGTTTTAAAAATGCAAAATTTTAGCAGATTACAACTTATTCGGTTTCATTTGTGAATAAAAATTCAAAATCTATTGATAAAACTAGTGTTTTAACTCTTACTGATTTTCGATTACAATTAATGATACATGTATGCATACAGCATCATTGTAAGAACAACGTTGCTGTTTTATGGATGACGGAATTCATATAAAAATTCATTTCATATACCATCATATCTCTATGAGAATTAAGCGACGGAAAAGGTAGTTAGAAAGGGGTGTGTTTCAATATTGAAAAAGTTCTCTAAGAAGATAAAGGCACATTTTTTTACCAAGATTATAACGAATTCTTTTATAATGAGAACGAAAAATATTAACTTTTATATGAAATGAATGCTTACAAGCATAAAAATCTATTAGATGATGAAAGTTGATTTTAATAATTACTTCAATTCAATAATTTATATTGAATGCAAATAAAATCTGAACGGTCAAAATTATTATCGATGTATATATATTTATTGTGGATAAATGTGAATGCATGTTTCAGGTTAATTTTGTTAATTTGTTGGTGGTTCAATTGAAAAGTGATATAATAATAACCCACTTCCAAAAATTTCTTTGTAATGATAATCCACTAATATCCCTTTATATGTGTAATTATATCATTTAATGTTTTAAAAAATCAAGCTTCATAAATAATATACATAAATATGCAATAATAAATCCGCCTATTGAGAGAGTCATATTTAGTGTAAAAAAACAAACATATGCAACACAATCCTTTATTCAAAAGACATGTAAAAGAGGAATGGTTCAATTCTCCCAGTGTCACGCGGACCTACGTTAATTTAAACACGAAATTTAATTACATGACGCATCTATCTGAGTGGGCTCCCGCCACGAAGCATATTAAAAGTTAATTTTGGGAAATCGGACTGAGAAAGAGATTGCGTGAATTTTAAGTTTACTTGATTAATTATTGAAATTTCAATATATATCCAGACTTATTTCATGTAATTAATTTCTCCTTTCGAACAGAGCCTCCTTCCGATGGTCTCCACGAAGGTGGGAAATTTAATTGAAGCGGTGACAGAAGGGGAATCCCCTGTCTCGGCCAACCACACTTCAGAATGAGCGCTCCCCCTTCATATTTAGTTTAAACTTTATTAATATTCACCTCTGATTTCTTAACTATACTTTGTTATAATTAAGCAGACAACTTTGGAATTGTATCAAGATTCTGCCAGTGCTTATGTGTTTTCATGATACAAGCTTATGAAACTAGTTACACTGATGAATGCAGACACTGCATTGTTCGTTCTTTTTATTGGATTCATTTCAAGCTGAGTGATTCTGCTAAAAGGACGCCGCAAAGAGCAGACAACTACTTCGTTTTTTGAGCCAAGATAAAGCGAATATGTTGACATCTGAGCTGGCAGTCTTAAATAAAAACGTTTATCATATCAGAAGACAAATATAAGGAAATTCAATGTGCAGAGATCCTCTCAGCATGAATGTTATCGGTGGAGTCAAGTATCGAATGCACTATCTTCTGGTAAAAAGTTATTTTTTGTCATCTTACAGCGTCAATACATTGAATAACAAGAGACATGTAGTAAAACACTTAGCTTGAATTGGTTTTAAAAACCTTTTTGAAAAAATCGGATAGTATTACTCAACGATAGTACTCTCAAACGTTTCTGAAATGGTTAAAAAAATCATAATTTAGATTATTTGGTTTCACATATATAAAATGGGAATAAAATACTTGAATTTATGAACTGAAAACCCAAGGGATAATCATTTGTGAAGGCCACTCTGTTCTAATTGGAAAATGGTTCGTTTTAGATACTGAAAAATCTATATCCGATCCACCTTGCTCATCAGTGGCATATTGGGCACGTAAAACAAGTGGCCGAGGTTGACTGGTTGGTTAGGGCGTCGTTATATTATCGGAAGGAAGTGAGTTTGAATTTTGGCTTAATCGAAGATCCACTGTGTTTGCTAAAGGCGATTGGCCCACGTTAAAACTGTGTGTCGTCGCAATGTCCTCCATGTGAAATGATACCTCTGAGGGTGGCAGGACAAGAATTGGAGGCCTCTGCTTGGTCCCTGCTTCAAAATCACGAAGACTCCACGAGGCTGCTTCTATCTAACTGGTAGAGCCCAACTCAGGACTAGGAACAGGGAAGCATGCTGGTGCAATCAACAACAACAACGTAAAACAAGTCACGTCACAACATCTTCTAACTTAAACGCTGTTCTGTCATTTCAGGACAAGCCTAAATAACTTCTGCTTTGTCTTTGTTCCTGAATCAAGATGCCATCTGCAGTTTTAAGACATTACTGGAATATTTACTGTGTATTTATCCATTTAATTCCAGTTTTTGTTGTTCCAAGTGGTCTAAATGTACTAAAAATAAACAGACGTGGAATAAAAATAATACTATTAATTTAGCATATTCGGTTCGAAAAGTCCGATGCCATTTAACATGTTCACTTTCGTAGGCCATACTGTTTTTTTCTGTAAAGCTGAATATTTGAAGTCTTCGGGTAGAATTCGTGTATGATATTTGTAGTAGTTTGAAATTTCTAACGTTTTTACAAAAATGAACAAAACTGCTTACTACTTTGAACTACATTATTTCTGAATACATTTCCAATTAAATCACGAAAAACGTATGCAATTAATAAAAGCTTACCCAACAAGTATACTCTTTGTAAATTTATGACTAAATTCAATTTGTTCGACAATTAACGAAACAAAAGATATCTTCCGTATTTTGTATTTGTTCAAAATTAATTAACTATTTAGGAACAATGATTCTGTGCGAAAAACACAATAAAAGATTTACTTAAAAACACATCAGAATGCAACCAACCTAAAAGGAAGTAAATACGAGAAATGATTAATCTCTTAGCTTACTATTTAGCAACCTAGTTAGTATAATTATTTCAGACAATGGAAAAGAGCCCTTTCTCTTTGCCACAGTGCTAGATGCTTAAAAGAATGCATTTTACGCAAAAAACAAAACAAAATGAAATTTTCGAGAGTTATCTATGTCTCATTAAAACGAGCCACTGTAATTCATTTTCCTCCTTTTTTTCATTTTTTCCCGCGCAAAATTCCCTTTTTTTAATTTTTGGATATTAATTAAGGTAATGTTCACCCTGCCAGCTCATTCTTTTAAGAGGATTTCCCTTAATTTTATTCAAAGCTCCCTCTCTTTCTATTTGACGGGAAAAATTAAACTAAGGCCTTTTATGTTATTTTTTTAATTCTTATCCCACGCAAAACTTGTTATTTTTAAACCTCTTAGATGACAGATATAATTTTTTTCAGTAAATGTATATCTTTAGGAATATAAAAATGATTATTTTAAATATATTTAATCCTGGAATGCGTTCATTTTAATGGGATAAATAGGAACTTTTATTATTTTTAAGTTCTCTTTAGAAATTTGAATTCATTAGATATCATTTTCATAATTTGTTGACTCTTGATTCAAATATCATGATGATAGCATTATAATATTTCCACGCTTACACTGAATTTCTTAAAACATGCATATATTTATAAAGCTTAATTACAAAGTTTTTTGAGTTTTACACAGCTTTTTGAAATTAGAATTATAACCATTTTAAAATTCTTTAATAATCATATTTTATAAATTTTGCATCCTCTTGTAGTACAAACTTTATTTTCGCTTATAATTTTCTTACACAAAAAATTCTCTTTCTTATAAGCAAAATTAGTTTTTGATTTCTAAAATGCTGTAATGTAAGCAACCGAGGTTCCATGATAACAGATGTGGCGAGATCTTATTCTTCAGTTGATTCTGAAGAATTGACGATGGTTCTTCTGCGGTTGAAGGCCACGTTAGCGGTTCGAAAGATCTCTGTTTAGAGAGCTTATTACGTTAAATGCTCCGCAAAGTCTAATGTCTTTCCGTTGGTGTGGCATGGTAGTGAAAGAAAGATATCAGTTAAGTTATCGATTTTGTCTCGTGACCATGACATCAAAACAACAAGGAGATAGGCTATGATTTGCGGTTTTAGTCGGCAGAAATAAGAAGTAGGAAAAGTGGACCAATATTCTTATCAATAATTATAATGTTTTAATCAAATAATCGTAATGTTTCAATGTTTTGCAGCAACTTTTTCTGTTTAGAATGAGGATATTTTATTTAAGAGTTCAGAAACTACAATTGATGGCTGTTGTAAAATCCAATTCCTGATCCTTCAAAATATAATTTTGATGGAAAATTGCGAATATTAAAAGATTTAATTATGACATTGCTTAAAGTAATTTCTTTACAATATCAAGACTAGATTCAACTAGGTAATCTCTAGGTTTTCAGATGATCAGTTGCAGTGCTAAATGGATATTTTTCCCTTTTTGTTCTTATTTTGTATTTATAGCAGTTTCTAAAGTTGTTTCAAATAGATTTCATAACTGGATTCGACAACTAGATCTCTGCATCAAATGTATAACATTTTTTATAAGAGTTTTTAAAAACTTTTAACTCAAATACATTTGCTCTCAGGACAAATAAGATTTGTTCCTCAAATAAGTTTAAAGTCGTTAAGCTGTATTTTTCTTCTTATAAACGAAAGCTGTAGGTTAAATCACATCGCGCGCTGCATGTATCCAACAGATTCCAAAAAGTGAGGCAAAATAGATTTCAAACTTCAGAAGCGAGATGGAACCTTTCTGCGCACGATGATTGGATTTCCAAGAGTCCCTTTGCACCAATAGAAATGCTTTTGATGCGCGTCGCATTTCGATCTGGATATTTATGAAATAAGCTTATGGAAGAGAAAAACTTTCCCCAACATCGATTCTTGAAATTGAAACTGGAGAAAAGGATTCACATTGAATTTTTGTTGGGCACCGTACGAATCTCAACCGAACAGAAATACGAAATCAAAAACATTGCTGTTTAAGGGAAATGCTATTTTTAAAACGTTGTACTTTCTTTTTGTTTTAGGAATTTTATGAGATCAGACCCGTTTTATATTTTTATGACCAAAAGACCCACATTTTTCTGAATTTATTTCATGAAGCTCACTATTTCGAAGCAATTGGGGAAATACTTTTAATTGTCAGTTAAATATTTCTGCCATTAGGGTGCGAATATTATTTCATGTTTAATGAGTAAATATTGTTAACAAATTAAAATGAACAAAGGAGACAATTATTGTGTGTTTTTATATCTTTGAGTTTACTGCGTTGCACTTCTTTCACTTTTTGCATTCCAAAAAAACTGCCACAAACATCCACTCCCAAAGCGAAAATCGAAACCAAGGATTACTAAATTGGAGTCTAGAGGTTCAGCTGTTAACTCCAATGCTTTTGAATAAGAAATCATTTATGGCAGTAAAAAATTGATAACATTATTTCTAGTACTTAATTTTTTGTACTTAACATTTATATTTTTGCTAAATATTGATTGAGAAATAATTAGAAATAGTTTTTGCATATGATTTTTCAGTTTGTATGGAAAACTCTTGTATTAAGGTTAAAATAAATCAAAATTAGCAATTCAAAATTTGATCAAAAGGAAAATAATAATTCAAAATTAGATCAAAAAGAAAATAATAATTGAAAAAAAAATTTTTCCAATGGCGGGTACACAAGGGTGACTGAACCCTATGCCACACGAAGGCCAGAAACTGCTACTCATTTGTCGTTACCCAGCGAGCATCTATGAACCAAGTCACGGAGGCGAGTAGCGTTACCCGCGTCATACCACCACAAACCCGTTTATAGGGCTGCGCCACAATCATACAACAGCACAGAAGAAAGGACAACAAAGAAGGAAAGAAACATCCATGCCCGTACCGGGATTCGAACCCGGGACCAACAACTCAGGAGTCAGGAACGCTAACCACTCAGCCAATTAGTCGGAAATTCAAAATTTAATAAAATACGAAAAATTATTTTTGAACTGTAAACTGTGGTATATTACATACTAAATGCTAACTAATTTACTTATACTCAATTTAATATTTACAAAATATTTGACACTTATGAGGACATTCCAATTTCATTAGTGAGTATTTTATATTAATTTTATACATGTTTGAAAGTTTTTTTATCACAAAACTATTAAGCTTTGGAGTCATGAATCTTTTTATCAATGTTCTACCATGCATTTTGACGTTTTGTGAAAATCATAAATGAATACAGTAAACAAAGGCAGTATTCGACAAAAATCAAAAAAAATTTACTTTAAAGAACTAAAATATTTACTTTTTATTTAAAAAATAAAATATTGTTTTCAACGATAAAATGATTGTTTCTTTCATTTCAGTCCAGATTATGATTACGCCACTATATTGCAAGCTTCATTGGTTTAAAATATCTATAACGCCAGATTATGTTTTATCTATGTCACACATATTAATTACGACTTCGTATTGAGAGGGCGTCTTAAATCCAGCTTGTAGACGAATTTACTGCTTACCTTCCAATTCCATTCTTCAAGCGGCAGCAAACAAGGCGAAGTTCGCCATCGAATGCCTGAGAATAATGTCGAATTTCATTTTGATAATAAAGCGATTTCTTATACAGGGGGTTTCTAAATTGTTTTTACATATTAAAAGGGATGGCAGTACCCATCCAGACAAACAATAATTACATAAATATATAAGGTCGCATTCCACTCTGAGAGGCAGAAAAGAAGAAAGTAGAAACGCATGAAGAATCTTTCTAGGATTTACCATATACAAATTGCCACAGAGAAGCAGCAGCATTTTGATCTTATTGGTTACCTGAGAAAGCCAACCAGAGTAGATGTTGTCCTTTAAAAACGCAATCAACATGTTTGGTCTGCCAACAATGCCCACTGTACACCCCCTCGTAGACACCAGCAGAAATATTCCTTGAATATCTGGGCAGGTATCCTTGGTGATTACTTGGTAGGCCCTTACATGATGCCAAACCGTTTGACGAGTATATTCTTGGAACAAGTGTTTCCCAGTTTATTGCAGGCAGTTCCATTCCCTATCCTGAGAGACATGTGGTTTATGCATGAAGGAGCCCCAGCACGTTTTCCATCGCGGTCTGTAACTTTTTGAATACCACATATCCCGTACGATGGGTTGGACGTAGTGGACCTGTGGCTTGGCCTTTTCACTCACCGGACCTCAACTCACTAAATTTTTTCTTCTAAGGGCACATGAAATCTTTAGTGTACGGACGCCTGTGGATCTTTAGATCAACAAAATTAATACGGCACCAGGAATCTTCGAGAGGGTGCACCAGTCATTCCTTCAACTGTGTCAACTGTGCAACGACACACATGGGTGGCATTTTGAGCATTTGCTCTCAGGTTTTAACTAAACAATGATTGTGAAAATTTTGATATTATTTATTCACTTACCCAACATTGTTGTAAGTGTTGGGCAAGCACTGTTAGGTGGGAATTCCTCCTCTCTGTCTCTCAGAGTGGAATGCGACCCTATGTTCCTATGTAATTATTGCTTGTATAGATAGGTATTGTCACACCCTCCCTTAACTTGTAAGAAGAATTTAGAATCACTCTGTATAAAAACCAAAGCATTGGTTTGAGAAGCAGTTTCCCATTGATTCAATCCATTAACACCTTGACAATAGAATAGAAGAAAAAGTTAAATTAAAAAAAGGCAAGAGAAAACATCCATTTTATGGTTAGTTTAAATCGGCAAGGACGATTTAAAATTTTGAAACTTTCATTAATTAATTTATTTATTTTATTACATTACATATATTCAGACTTGTATGCTTGATTCTTGAGATCCGCTTGTAAGTCTTCGTCGATAATAGGACAAATAGCACAATGACAGATGTACAACCACAGAAGAATAACGAAGAAAACACCCAGGGCCATGGTGGGAATCGAACCCACACTCCTACGCTCTCAAGCGATTAGCGGTGATGCTTAAGACCACTCAGCCACGCAGCGCCCTTAATTAATAGAATTTTAAATTAATAATTGCAATATGTGTAAGCAATCTCTTTTAAATCTTAAAACTAATGCCTTGCTTACGCCAGCATTAAAATTTTTAAAAATTTCTCTCACTCTCTTTCTTTTTTTTAAGTACCCTTTGGGAACTTTAAGAAATAAAATGCAGAGTCTTGATATTTTCTTGAATTCTCATGGATTATGCATAAATGACAGTTTTACATGTGTGAAAATGATCGCATGTCCCAGTTCATGAAGCAAGCACAGTTCTGAGTCGGCGCGCATCGTGGTGAAGGCAAATGTACAGTGAATCTTAGTTAGCGTTCATTACGGCTTAAACAAAATACAAATACTGTAATAAAAATAACAAAATGAAATATAGCCTATGTTATAACTTAACCAAAGACCCTCATCCAGTACAAAAGTTTCTTTCCATTCCATGGAGCTTTTCTTAATTTAACCTCGGACGAAAATTCGGCAAAGATACAGAATAAATATTTCACTTATACTGCTTTCATTTAATAAGAAACTTCTTTATATTGGCCAAAACTTTATGCGAGTATTTGTCTTCATTTCTTAACATCGAAAAAAATTTCTGCCTAATTTCAATAAATCTTTTTAATTTCTATTTCTTGAACAACAGGATACCAAAATGCCAGGATTAAAAAAATCCTGGCATTTTTTTACATAGGTCATATATGCATAAGTATGAATTAGCATTTTACTTAAACACGAAGTAAAGTCATTAAAAAGAATCTGACGGGAATTTCAGAGAAACACTTGAGCAAAATTTCATAACTATATGCCTATTTCATATCTAGACCTAATCTGATAAAGGCTGCTAAGAAAAACATTCCAAATCGATGTAAAGAAGGAAACCAACAATTTCTTAGCTATAAAAAAGTTTATTAATTAATTGAAAATTAAATATACCAGTTGGGGATAAAATGTTAAAAAGTGCCACATATTTCAACACGATTTTAATTACTTTCAATAAAACTAAAAAAAAAAAAAATCAAAATTGTGACGTGTTAGTTGGACTTTAAATTTTTTTGATTTGAAATAAAAACAATTTTTGAAAAAGCAATACTAAATACAAAAATATTGTCAAGTGTCAATAAGTCAAGATACAATAATTGTCGATACAGTATTTCAATTTAAATATTACAAATTTTCGTTCGCCAATTAAATCTCATTTTATTTTGAAAATAACAGACATATCTAAATTTTTTTATTTATCTATTCAAGGCAAGCTCTTGCACGTAAAAAATGTTCGAAAAGAGATGAAATGCATTTATCCTTACAAATTTACAAGGCTAATGTGAGAATCGAGCTTACAAACAATTAAAAATTGAAAGACTAACCATGCAGCTTCCAGTTCAATCACAGGAATTGGAGATCTTATTACATGGCCTTATCATGGTCTTGTAATAAGATTTTTGATTTCTGCGTAATAGTTTCCAAGTTCGATACCCCCCACTGTCCGGGAGGAATACTTGAGAGTTTCTAGATGTAAATGGGGTCCACTATCTAAGTAAAGAAAATAATGCTCTGCATATGTTCAAGTCTCTCTCTTGCAGGAATTTTTTTCTGTTTAGAGAGATCAAAATATTGTGCTTATATATCTTACAAATATTGATTATAATTTCTTCCAATTCAAAAATGTTGATTTTAATCCTGTTCAATTATTAAATTAAATGATTCAATTGTTTATCGTTTGGTAGCTGAATCAATTAAATCTTCTTCAGCTTTTACTTGCTATGATTTTTAAGTTCTTAAATAGAAATTTTTTTTCATTACAAAAATTTAAGTTTGTTTTCCCTAATTCACGATTATTTTCTCAGCAGTCAAAAGAAACAAAGGTATGCAAGAATGTTTTTAATTGGATCATCCTTACACAAATGAAGAAATGCGACTACAGTTGCTTAACGAGATATGTTTTATAACTTATTTTTCTACCACTCTCCATTCGTTTTCATATTTTTTTTAAAAAAAGAAATGATGAAACACAAAAGTAAGATTTCCATTAAATAGGATGAAAAAGAAATGAAAGAACAAGCCAGTTTCTTGTTAAGAAAAGAAACAATTGAACATTAATGAGGACGGTGCCCATTAAGAAGTTCGATAAATCAGCTTTGTAAGGCAGTTATATTCCCCCTTTCCCCCGAAAGGGAAAAATGGCCTTCTCTTCTTACCTTTCCGTCGGAATACATTCTGTTGATAACTATAATTTCAGTTTTCAAACAGCGATATTTCTCCATTCGAGGTGGGGGAAAAATCAAAGGGAAGGGGGAATATCGGCCTAAAGAATTGCCAAGAATAATATCCAAGGAATGAGGGTGGGGGGAAATGAAGCTAAAAACAAATTCGGAAAGGGAAAAAATGAGGGAAAAAGACATTTCTGTACCCAGTGTGAGAGGGTGCGAGCCAAATCACCCGCGCAGGTTGTCAGCTGGCGTAAGGGATAATGACAAAGAATTTTCTTTCGCTTGTCAGCAAAGTGGTTTTTGAGCTGGGCGAAATGTCATTGAAAAATATCGGGTTTTAGAAATCGAATTCTGAGAATTAGAGGGTGTCAAAGAGATTAGAGGAACGAAGTGTAAAGTGTTTTCGCAAACGAAGTGATGCTTTTAAAAATGTGTGTGTGTGTGTATTAGAATTTTAAAGGAAGGGAAGAAAAAAAATCGGTTTTCTGTGAAGGGCAGTTGAAGATGAAATTGCACAGAATGCACTGAGGGAGAAAACAACCTGCTCTTTATTTTTCCACTAAGCAATTTTAATTTATAGGAGCCCTTAGTGGATCCCATATTAAATAACCTTGATATCCTAAAACTAATACAAAACATTCAACTTCTTCATAACAATTTGACTTGAGCTTTGGCATTTTAATTTTAGTATCAAACAGTAAATGACTTATCAATGTGTAGCAAATATAGATTTGAAGGAATTAGTGTTTTTCTAGGATTTATTTTTTTCAAGCGTGAAAGATAATTCGATCGGTATCTACCATTTGAAAGAGATTTTCAACTATTTTCATCTAAGGTATGAATTGAACCAATTAGGAAGACTAATCCTGCAGCACATGTTGTTAGCATAGCGACTCTATTAAATGTTCATTACTAAGAATGTAAGCGCTGAGTAATTCTATTTTACAATGCTTATTACAACTTTCTACACGCTTTAAAGTTATTAATCATTTAGTTTAGCCCATGAAACAAATTGCTTTCACAAAAGTAATGATTTCATATTATGAACTATTATTTTATAATTATAATTATTTGTTATGATCATGAAATAGTTATTTCATAAATTTACATACAATGATTTTAAATAGTTCAAATTAAAGAAATGCACAACACGCCCAGAGTAATTTCAGTTCATTCTAAGTTAAAATCAATTTCGCTTCATATTAAACTAAATATAAAAGAAAATTATTCTTAATAAAGCCATTAATCTTCATCCCCTACTAGTAAGCTGATTTTGGCTTCAAGAACGGCTGATGGAGAATTTACATACTGGCTGTACTACGGTATAACACTGCCTATGTGCACTCCTACATTCTTCTGAAGGAGAAGGATTAAATCCAACTCTTAATCTATGTTAAACATTACGAGAGAACTCTCTTGTCTGTAATTTGTGTGTCTTTCTGTCAGGATATGTGCTGGAGAGTTATCCAGGTTTCTTCCCTTAAGAGTCGTAAATATGGCCCATTTCACATGTAAAGTCTTCCTGGAAGAGTACGCTGTGGATGTCCAAGTGCCCAGCAACTGTTCAGATTTGTTAGGCTAGCTTCTGTATGATGTCATATTAGTTTGCACTTGTCGTGCACTTTTATGGCGCAGGCACACGAATCCAAGAATCAGTCACAAGTGTGTTGTTTCTCGCTGTAAGAACCCTTTTGACGCATGCGAGCTAATTCATCTGGTACTAGCAATTTAAAATATATTTTGAAATACTACAAAAAATCTAGACAAGAAATGAGAATTGAAATTGCAAGCAATTAAGTCAAAACCTCAGCACTAACAATTCAGTTGTCAAATCGGAACGTAACACTAAGATCCAAACAAAATTAAAAAATAGATGGTATTTCACCTTTTTTGACGCAAACGGAGACACAATGTTTAGTCTTTACGAATGAAATACTAATAAGTCATAGCTTTCCTTCCTCAAGTATTGTGCAAAATGGAAGATGTAAGTTCGGAAGAGTTTTTTCATTTGAAGAGATTTCAAAATGTCTGACAAGAGAAGGATTCATACCATGCCTTTATACGCCAATGAATTATTGGAAACTCAGCATCAAATTAAACTTACAGCCAATTGCAAAGATAAATAAATTCTTTTACTTTTTAATACATCTCCAATTGCAATTATAGGTATTCAGAAGATCCCTGCCCAGCTTCTGTTTGATTTTTTTTGTCATACTGCGATTTCTTTTTGCACACTGCAGCTAACTTAATCAGGGACTTTCGATAAAATGAGTTCAAAAAGCAACAAATCACGCTGAAATGAATCAATGAAAATTGAATCTACATCATTGTTAATTTTGATTATTGCCGGTTGTCGGAATATTTAACTGCTAATCAAAAGAGGGGAGTAGAATTATGAAAAAAATGATTACTTCTAAATTGGTACTGTTCTAGTAGCTAGGCACCAATTATTTCCAAAATAAACTATTGTTGATATTCCACTGAGGTAACAACAATTGTCCCCTAGCGTTAACAGAGTTACAAATTGCCAAAGTGAAAAGAATTAATAAAAAGTTAAAAATTATTTTCTTAACTTCATGCAAATATATAATTAAAATAAATGTATAAATGTTAATTTTTCTAAGGTAAAAAATAGTAAATAAAAATAAAAAATAAAAATGAGGGAAATTAATTTTTCTGATTGCCGTAAAGTGACGAAATATTGCTGTTGTTACTTATGCCATTTGGAAAAGTCAAGCTCGATGGCCGACGGCTATGCGAAATTAAGTTAGAAGGGTGCGTATTTCATTTAATCAGAGCACCAAAATGATGAAAGTACGATGTTGCTCTGAGCTCCTCGGATAGATGGCACCATCACGGATCCACACCCTCAGTTTTGAAATTGACCTAGAGGGGGAGGAAATTTTCTCCAGACCATTGCACCCAGGGTAACTGTTCAACGACCGACCACAGATTTAACGAGCACATGTATCGCATGTACTCAGTGGTTCATTGGCGGCATTCGGAATCAAACACCGCCCTTACGGACGGAAGGCCGATGACGTAACCACTAGGCTACCACAGCACCGAAATATTGTTAAAAAGTTGCAAGAAAGCGTGAATTGATAAAATTTGGTATATATTGGCCAAGATATGGCAAATTCTTTATATATTCTTGTGTTTCCCCAATATATAATAATTGTTTTTATGTCAAAAATTTATTACATTTGAATTTTCACTATGTAATATTAGTGAAACGAGCCTAACACGGCTATATTTTTGTATGTTTCTTTAGATTTAAAATTTCATTTATGTAATTTTAGTTTTAATTATATAGATATTTATTTATTCCAAAGTAGTTTTGAGAATTTTGATATGAAAACAAATTTTGGATCTGATTCATTCGTTTGTTACCTTATAATGCTTTCATATCGCCAAAGGATTCTTCAACGGGGAATCACAAATTAAACTGAATTCCTAACTATTATAAGCATCGACGCTCTCGGGACTGGAATTGGATTCGCAAAAGGTAAACAGAAAATCAGAGCGCGGAAGATCTGGTGATACTGATAGAAGTAATATAAAAATTAAAATATAAAATATACTAAAAGTAAAATATCAAAATCATATCATATTTTTTATTTCTGATTACTTTAGATAATAAAATAACATTTATTTTTTGTATTCTCTAGTGGGTCAAGCATTAAAACAACCTAAAAAATATCAGAACAAAACATTTGAAAATATTAAACAGACTTATCTTAAGCAGAATCAGAAGTTAAAATATGTTTGGTGATAAATGACTGACTTTACTGAGTTTATCACTGAATGCCTGGCATGAATCATATACAGGCAAGCATCAATCCTCATTGGTCAAGATTAATCTCACGTTAAATTCTCCAGACATATTACCTTCCCCCATGTTCATTTTATATTGGAATTAAGACCACATGTAAAATAATGAACTATCGAAATCTTCCATATAAATCAAATAGGATTCTAGATATTAAATCGAACCGCCATTTGATTTATAGTTTCGTTAAAAATCAATTCGGGAAAATAAATGAGTGGAATGTCAGAGTGACACTTTCGAATAAGTGCCTCAGATTCAGGAAACTTAATAAAATTCCTGCTTCTGACAAATTCAGCCGAAACTTGTATGATGAAAGAATCTTTTCCAAACTTCTAGAAGAGCTGTTGTTAAGAGTGCACGATGTATCTATCAAAAAATTGGCTCTATGCCCTTTATAGGGTGTTAGGAGTCGATTTGGATGTTTAGCAGCATTTTGATTATGGATACTTTTTTTTGATAAGGATCAAAGAAAATTAATAAAATACTTCATCCATTGGTTCGACAGTATTTTACATTGAAATGTGAAACTAATTTTGCAATTAAATGTTCGGAAATTGAGAAACATCTGAATTTGTTGAGTCGATACTTTATTGAATTTTGTGATATTTTCATTCAGGATCATAATTAGTAAACTAGTTACTGTTACATATTTTAACTGATTATTTCTGCTGAATGAAACCACTGAATACAGTCATTCACTTGAGTTGAAATTCTATCCTCTAAAACACCATTGAAGACAATGAATTCTACGAAAAATTTTATAAACATAGGTCTTCTCAGATAGATGATCTTCGGCTGTGTCGCTATTGAACCCTCTACTTTTCATCTATATAGAATTTTTCAATTAAATTATCAGAGTCTCAGTTAATATGAAAGGCAATGGTTAATTTCGAAACTTTCAACTACGCGATCTGTTACACAAAATTACAAAAGAACCTCCATAGAAAATATCTTATTAAATCTCTATTGTATGCATATTTCTTGACTTTTTCATCTAATTAGAAAGATTTTTTTTATTAAAGAAGGACTTTATTAATCCGCATTTCAAGATGAAAAATGACTTTTAATAAGTATTCCAGAAAATATAGCAATCCATAAGCCTAAATTCCTAATACCTGAATTCGTTGCAAAGCTTAATTTCTGAGTAATTCAAAATAAGATTAAACTGATAAAAGAAATTATAAATTAAAAAAAATGCATCGTCTTGATTATAAGGATATTTATTTAACTCATTTTCATTGATTCTTTGCTTTCTACTTCTTCATTTGATAGAATCTATAAAAAATTTTTGAATTATTATCTGCTTACTATGATCTCTTAGGTATGAAAGAATTAAATACATTGTATTGTGCTCACAATCATCAACATTCATTGCTTCGGCCCCCACAGAGTAGAGATTTAACGGAGAGAAGCTGCAGGGAGGCAGCCACAGCGACTGTTGTTACTTATGACACTGTAATAAGCCAAGCTCGATAGCCGGCGGCTATGCGAAATGAAGTCGGAAGGTCTTTCATTTAATCAGAGCACCACGAAGATGAAAGTATGTCTTCACTCTAATTCCTCCGATAGATGACATCACCAGAGGGTCAAATCCCTCAATTTTGATTTTGATCTGGAGGGAGAGGAAATTTTCTCCGCACCATTACACCCATGGTAACTGTTCAACAACTGACCACAGTACTTTCGATTCCACAGATTTAACGAGCACGTATATCACTTGTACTCGATGGGTCATTGGCGGCATTGGGAATCAAAATCAGCCCTTTCAGGTGGAAAGCCGATAACATAACCACTAGGCTACCATGAGTGGTGGCCTGATTGATTAGGGTATCGTACAGTAGGAATGTAGGAATTGGAAGGCAGTGAGTTCAAATCCCAACCAACCGAAGATCCATCGTGTCCACTAAAGGTGGCTGGAGCACGTTAAAACTTGACGTAGTAGCAATGTCCTCCAAGTGAAATGATACCTCTGGGAGTGGCAGGTCGAGAACTAGGGGTCTTCTGCTCGGTCCCTGCTTCAAAATCCCGAAAACTCCATCCGGCTGTTTTTATAACTGATAGAGACCAACTCAGGGCTAGGTACAAGGAAGCATGCTGGTGCAGTAACGGTCCTTAATTAAGAGACTGTATTAATACGAAGTAAGCAAGCAGTAAACTTTCAAGCACTCAGTCAGACTGCAGATAATGCAACATCGATCTCTCGTTCAACAATGACAATAATCACACCCGAGATCTTTCTCTATCAAGACATCTATTCTACCACTTGGCACAATGAGCACAGTATTTATTGCTCAAATAATTAGCTATAGTTAAACTGTAAATTTTTTTAATGAATCAGTGATGTTTCAAATACTGTGATATTATTTATTAATAATATGCCATATTATTATTCATAGTTGCTTGCATAATTTCCTAATATAGAACTACAGCATGTTTTTCAATAAGCGGCATCTAGTATTCCGAGTATTATAGTTTATCTCTGAGAATTATATATATATATATATATATATATATATATATATATATATATATATATATATATATATATATATATATATATATATATATATATATATGTATATAATTCAAGTTAACAAAAATATAAAAACGCTGCTTGTCGAAGCAATAATCTTAGTTTTATTTTAACGAATGCTTAGTAGATAATTTGTATACTGTCTGGCATATAGATTAACTATAGATTATGTTTATAACAAAATAAGTTTTTGCACAAACGGATCAGATTGATTCAAGTATTACATTGAGTATCTGCGTATTATTTGATGTCTACAATTTAGTGTTAACAACTGAATAAATAAGAGATACTTATAGGAATACTTGTTATTTTTTCCTAATATTTATGTAAGCATATATATATATATATATATATATATATATATATATATATATATATATATATATATATATATATATATATATATATAATAAACATAAGCATATATATTTATTTTATATATTTAATATAATTATATTTGCTTATATTTATATATAATTTTTTGTATGTGATAAATATAAGCATATATAATTTTCTACGTAAGGTTTTATTTCTATTATATTGTATACATTCAAGAGCTTTATGTCATTTATATTAAAAAAATCTTTGCTGTGCCTCAAATTTAGACAATAACTCAGGCTTCCCTTGCGAAATTAGCTTTGTAATAACATCTGCTATGTAAAATTAGTAAACTCAATAAGAAAACTTTAATCCAAAAATTCCTCTGTGTGACACATTTACTATTAAAATTTTACCTCATTTTCTCTCAATTTAAAATTCCATTTTTTGAATAACAGGTATTTATATCAATACCCGTTACTTACTCTGTTTTTTATGTAATTATGCGTGATTTATTAAATGAAATATTGCTTCAATATTCCCGAGAGTTTTACAGGTATCACTGATATTGTAGAAAGTTTTTAGTTTCTCATTTGGACTATATCCACAGTTTTCCCATTGTGCTCCATAAGACTAACAAACTTAGCAAGGAAAAAAAGTGCAATCTCACAACTGTTCTGGCATTGCCAACATTGCAGGGTACGTCATCTTCTCTCCGCAACCTGAAAGACAAGTTCAGACTCCACTTAGTGAGACTCAGCTATCCACGTTCCTTCACATACCTGACACATTAAATCACTTATATCCTAATAAAATAACGCATTATCCATCTACGCCAGACCCAAAGATAAGACAAATGGCGTCTACTCCTATTCTGGAGGGTAATAATCAATCTCTCGGCCCCATTTATTGCTGTTAATCAACTTATTGTATTGAGTTACCGCTGCCAAAAACCATTCTCTGCCTCATAAATCATCCAAAGAAAATTCTCTTCATCAAAATGGCAGTTAAAAAGTACCAAGCATCCCAAGTTCAATCCTTCTTGTCGAGCAAAAAAAAAAGAACATAATTCACATTTATCAATTGAGTAATGTCATCAAGCACCTGCGCGGATAAGCTTTTAATAATATATCTGGATCAATTGGCATTTCTTGAGTACAAAAATTGTTGTATAAAGTTAATTTTCAAATTTCAAAAGTGCTTTTTTTAAAATTCTAAGCAGTTTAGAACTGAATATGCTATATTATGGAACAAGTTTCTTTAATTCATCTTTAGCTGTAAAAAGTATCAGTTTTGGTAGTTCTGAAGTCATTTTCAACATCAATACTAGAAACCATATTTATAAATTTTTTGCAAACTTGATGGTACATTATCACTATTTCCTTTACCACACCTTACAAGAAAGTCTTGAAATGAAATTCAATTCTAGATAAAAATTTCTTCTAGATTTGCAGCCTACTTCGAAATTCCATATCATTTGATGAATTACAAAGAAAATTAGAAGGAATGATACTTACAGTGGAGGAATATTTCATCTTAAAGGGAAGCTGACATACAAAAACAATGCAATTTTTTCCCATCAAAATGGCAAACAGCAATAAAAGTTGTACAAGTATACTCACATTCGTCCTTATCTTTAGCAGTGACGGTGATGACAGTGTGCTGTATGTCCTCGTCCTCGTTTACTTCTGCTTCATACAGCGCCTGGTCAAAATAAGGCGGGTTATCGTTCTTATCACCAATTCCGATCCGGATGTATTTGGTCACTGAAAAGAGGAAAGGTTGACTTTAATTTTATTTTTTATTTAATCATCTTTATTTTTTAAAAGAAGGTTGAATTTTGTTGAAAAATTAGTTTCTAAATCAAATTTAATTTATAGATTGACTTCAGTGAGGACTACAGTTAAAGTTACACAAATAAATCAAAAATATTGAGAATGGAAAAATAGATGATAATGAATATAATTTCGTAATCATTACCCATAAGAATGAGTGCATTCTAAACAAACAAGCTTCGTTGTATAAGCATTTTCCTACTTTGTTTAATATTGAATACTATATCTTTATTTGGTTCCATAACGAAAACTTGCCTTCAAATCTTTGATAACTACTCATATCAGGAAAAATCATTATATTAACAAAAGTAGTCAACTGGATTAATTAAAAGAAAAATGTTCAGCCTGAAAATTTAGTTAGTTTAATGTCATTTGATTTTGAATGTTTGCCATTAAAGTTATCTTTCTTGTATACTAAAAAAAGAATCTACTGTCTATGGTGGATTCCAAAGGGCTGTAAGCATCTAATCCCGAAGTAGAAATCCAATCGACGAACAATTTAAATGGAAACACAGTGCTAACGATTCAGCTGACAGCTCAGTAGTTCCATGGCCTATCACCGAAGGAGGACCTTGAACCACTTATTGTCGACATTATGTTACGGAGAAATTTTGGGCTGATGTATATTTAAGAAAGTTAATTTTTAATAGCTTTTGCAATTTCATTAAAGATATATCTGCAACACTTTAGAATTTATGGCTTTTCTTTTCTATGGACTCAATGGTTATTGAGGCAATTGCTCTTGTCCCAAATAAACTTTATACCATCAATTAAGTTATTATGGTGACAAATATATTTTCATTCCTGCAACCTATAAAATATTCGAGTAGTTACTTGTCATACTTTTTGCATCGTAATTCGCAAGAACCTGTTGTTGGCTTAAGAATAAGAGGAAATCTCTTATTTATTCATAGGTAATAAGTACTTCGTAAATGCATTTATTGGTGATAGATGGATGGTTTTAGCCATCCCTAAATCAGTAACCAATTTTTAAATTATGAAATATTTGTCCCATTTATTGTCAAAAGTAATGAGCTAACGTAAGCAAATTAGTCTGGATGTTTTATATCGCTACAATGAGGGTCAATTAACCCTAGTTGACCATTTTCTCATCAATTGTTTCATTCTTATAATCAAAATTTCAATTTCTTTCACTGAAGGTGCTCTATTTTAGTTAATAAGCTAATTACATAAAGCTCTTTTCATTTGCTATGCTCTTCTTTTTCTTGACCGCTTACATGTACATACTACTTTATATGTACATTCTACGATGTCGAAGTGCGTATAATAAGCTAAAAACAAAAACTGAGCATTCGATATTGTCAAATGGATAGTCAAATAGCTGAAATTTTTTCAGAACTTTCTTTCGGGAGGAATTTCTATTTATGGTAAGCTACATTTCCTATTAAAAAAATTAAATGTGGGATATTTCTAAGCACATAAGTTAATATATGTGTGCACGAAAAAGGAAATAAAACATCCCTTTTCTATTACTCAAAAGCATCTCAGATCCAATGATCCGAGAGCTTCTACCATGAAAGGTACCTTCTTAAAAACATTGCACATATTTTAGAGAACTTTTTAAAATAATAAAAAAAAAATTTAAGAGTGACACAAACGAAAGCAATGTTCATTATTTTCAATGATTCCTTTTCTGTCACTTTCTCTAAAATTTTTACTGCAAACATTTTGTAATTGTCACTACAAAACGGTCCTGTCACCCAACAAAATGAAAAATTGCTTTCTTTGAAGAAATCACTATAACCATAAAATGAGGCAACTTTTGTATTCGATACTTCGCGCTCTAAATGACTTCTTCAAAAAGAGAGTTGGAACAATATTTCACCTGTGAACTAGACAAGGCTGGTACAAGGGAGCACGTATCCGGTATCTTTCAGAAGAAATAAAAGAAACAAACAGTTGCTTTCCCAGAAACGAATGTGCTTTATCGTCACACCGATTGATGCTCTAAAATTCCACTGTCAAAATAGAATCGGCGAATACTTTTAGTCCGAGAAAAATGTAAGTATCCTCTGAAAATAGCTGTTGGGGTGGCAGCAGCTTGTACGTGATTTTCAAGATCTTCTGAAAACACATTCGCCAACTTTTCTGCGATTGCCTGACATTCTTCTGGCACTGCAGGGAAGCTTCATTCTAGGAAATGATGTTGCTCGTGATCTTTTGTTCACCCCTGTTGCAAATTACAACGGTTATGAGTCTAAACTACGAAAGATCACGACTTCATTGGTTCTTTTCCTTAAAAATGAGGTTTCAAAAAAAGGAAGTGAGTGTCAAAAAAGGGATATTTTGATTTTTTTCATCCAAGTGAAGTTTACATTTGTGACCAAGTTCGGGTGTACCAGAATGTTATTTTTACCATAATTTTTAAAGCATTTCATCTAAGCAATTTATTATATATATTTAAGACAACCATCTGAATTCATTGAAAATATGAAAAAAATTTTTAATAACTTTATTGAATGTGTTTTTTTTTTGTTAATACCAAAAAAGGGATGTTCTTTCATTTCTGTCTAATACTATTAATGTTTAATGACTCACGTGTAAAAATAGAAATAAACATTATCATTTTAAAGTAAACATTATGAAATAAACTTTTGATAGTATTTAAAAGTAATTACAAGAGTAATATTAAAAATAAAAATTTTCTTTAAATATAACTTCTTTAATTTAATAAAATAAATAAAATTTCGAAAGTAATGAGCAAAATATACATAAATAAATTGTGGCAAAAATATGATGAATAAATAGTCTAATAACAATAAAAACGAAACTTAAAATTGATCAAAACTACTTTATTTATAAAAACAATACCATTTTACAGGAAAAACTCCCATAATAAATTTTAATTTAATTAAGAATATGTTGTTTCAGGAGTCCAGGGCACACGCTGGAAGAGGACCCAAAGGTTAAACACAGTGTCATTTAATTTTCCCCAGCCTTAAACAATTTATTGTTGGCAAGTATATGTATGCATTGTTTACATTTATCTTGTTTTGTGCCTTAATAGGGAGAATATATGAAGCCTAAAATTTTAATTTATACGTCACTAACATAAAAATGTTATGTAATAAATTATTCAAGAAATTGTAAAACGTATTTTATTTCTGAAATAAAATCTTTTGGAAATAAGAATATTTGGAAATGTCTGATCACAAAAATTAATTTATGAAACAAATATACTGCCTTAATTATTCAATACATTTCAATTTAATTTGTATTTATTTATTAGTTTCTTTTGACTTGCAATATTACAAGTCCCCGTGATTAGAAAATATATTTTAAATACAATATAGGAATTGCATAAGAATAATTCTGATAGAGTACAAGATAGTCTTCTGTATAAGATCTTTGATCAACATAAACTATTAAATAATATTTCATTCAATAAATTTTTATTTCATCCATGGAAACAAATTATTTAGAAATGTAGGTCTGCAACGTAGTTCCTAAGAATAAACGACAAAATCAAAGAATTTAATAACCATTTAAAGAATAATTATTCAAAAACTGCGAAAATCAGGATTAAGTTTAATTCAAATTTTTGGAAAGCTGGATAGTACCATCAAGTACATTTTAAGAGAGAACGAATATTTGTCTGTGCATCAATAATAATAATAATAATAATATATACATACATATATATATATATATATATATATATATATATATATATATATATATATATATATATATATATATATATATATATATATATATATATATATATATATATATATATATATGTATATACACTGTTACTAATAAAAAATTTTTTTTCACTTTTTTAAACAATTTTTATAACAACAATAAAAACCACAATTTATATACAAATTTATTTCTCATTAAACTGTGGCTTCATAAAATTTGTATATCATAATAACTGAATACAAAAACAAAAATCAATTTTACAAAATTTTAAAACTAATTATAGAACTAAATACTTTGCTCGTTAAATGGAACTAAAGGTAAGTTTTCTAGAAAATGCAATTTAATTAGTAAAATGTTTGTTAAAGTGATGGCAATTAATTCACTTGGGATATAAACGAATATAGATATAGAAATATGAAGTTATTTAAAATTTTGAAACAAAATAAAAATGTCAATTTTTATCGTAATTAATATATGTAATCGGGTGTTTTAATTATTTCATGAAGATTTATATTTAATGATTTTCTATGAACGTATAAAATTGTTTTAAATAATAAGATAAATGAATTAAGTAGAGATTAATATCTCTGTTTGCATAATTTTTTTAATTTTATCATTTGCAAAAATATTTTATTAAAGTAAACATATAAATGAATTGTGTATGTCATTTCCAACTTTTGGTGAAAGTTAATTAAATTTTAAATGATATCTTGTGAAAAAAAATGGCTTCAATTTCATTTCATTTCCTATTTGATGGATAAAGTAAATAGTATTTTTAAACAGAAATTTTACATCTTTTTTAAAACAAATATATTTACACCACATATTTTTCTTTCAATTTACAAAAGACAACATTATTTTCACTTATAGAATTGAAAAAAGACGTACATTAATTAATTTTTCTCCTTATTTAAATAATTAACGTTTAAAATCATCATTTGTGACTAATTGCTATGATTAATAATTCACGCATTGTAAACCAAGATGAGAGAAATTTTGATATAACCTCCTTAGGAGATGCGTAACTAATAAACTATTCATTCAGCAAAAATTTAATGATTATAAAAATATTTTGTTTCAAGTATAAAATCATATTTATTTTGGTTCTCATTATTTGTATTCCGAATTTTAGGGAGAAATATTTTTCCTAAAATTAATTTCTTTGGAGATTTATTTTGGTGTGGTTGTCAATAAGTCTTCGGCACGAGTCCCAAGTTTGATATTAGTTGCTGTTAATTATCGGGTTGGCTATTAGTTTCACTTGCCAGAGGGGAATCAAGTCTCATGGCCTGTTGATCGAATTTGTTCGATACCCAGGGCATTATTCATAGGATGTTCTGTTCTCCTGGTGTCAAAATCAACACCACAAGTGGGTCGTATTAACGTCACTTTCAAAGACGTCATAGAAGTCTATTGAGGAATTTCCGGATATTTATGTTTGATAGTTAACTTCCGTTAAAATGGCTTTACATAATCGGTATAATACACCATACTTTTTTAGAAGCAAATTGTCCAAAAGATTAAACATTTATCACATTCTTCAGATTAAACTGCAAAAAATTTTTTTTATTTCCAAAAAATTCAAACTTGATGTTAAAAACCTCATTTTAAAAAAGTGAAGAATAGAGGACATAACGTTATCAAAACAATCACACACATCCCAGACCCATGTGGTATGTCTTAAACTCAAAACTTGAAAAGAGTTAGAGTCAAACTCAACAATGAACTCCCTCAAGATTTTGACCAGATTCTTACAAAATAATTTAAATTGAGTACAGAATTCAAAGTATTATTAATTGGAAATTGAAACTAGTAAATATATAAAAATTTAACATTATTCCTATTCATTCAACCAATTTAAATCAATTCCACTTAAATCGATTATATGTTCATTACTGTTATATTAATTTCACAAAATTTAGAAATATGTTTTTAACTACACTTCACTAATTATTTTAGAAAAAAAAATTAAAAGTATAGCTAAAGAAAATTTTAAGACCTTCTCTAATAAAGTAATATTTACAGAAGTAATATAAAAATGTAACATTTTACAAAACAGAAAATTTTTCTTTCATCGGCAGTTCTTTCAAGATTCCGTGCAAGACTTTTAAGGGGAAAAAACTTCAACTGTTTAAAGTCTTAACTATCAGAAATGGTTGTGCGTTATTTTTCAACATTTGGTGCAATTAATGCATTGTCTTGTGCGTGTGAAAAAAGCAATTTTTCCCTTTATGACTTGTTATTCAGTACGGAAATTTTCGTTAAATTTATTTCAACTTTGAGATAAAGCGATAAAAATGGAAATGTCAAGACAAGAAAAATTCTTTGCATTTTGAATAATAATTCAAATGATTTACTTTGTCGCAAGGAGGAAATTTACCATCTATCTTTAGCATTATAAATAACACTATATATATATATATATATATATATATATATATATATATATATATATATATATATATATATATATATATATATATATATATATATATATATATATATATATATATATATATAATATATACATATCAGCTCATTTATACATGTACTTATATAGATGAATACTTTTTCATTGATCGATTAAATTCCAATGAAAAAAATTTATTATTTTCCCGATTAAATTAATCCGATTAAAAAGAAATGTTTTGATAGTATTATCATGATTTAATTATTAAAAAGAATTAAGAAATTTCGCAGTGCACTAAGGAATTAGGTAAATTTCAGTGACACAAATAATAATGCTGAAAATGACATGTTAAAATCAATTATTTTAAAAGAGCTTATAACTATAATTAATTTTCTCTCATGTACATGATATAAATCAATTTTTTTACTTTTTAGTTTAGAAAATAAATAAAATCATATAATATTTAATAGATCAATGTGCAGAAATTATAATTAGTGTTTTATTTTAAAGAAAAATAAAGTTTTTGTCTGTTTTCATATATGCATATAATTTAAGAGAAATGTATTAACTGAACATGAAGAATTTAAAAATCGAGTCTCTTCAGTAAACAAATCAGATTTTGCAAAAATGGTATCTTTTTGCGTACAATTTGTAAAAAAGATTATTGTGAATAATTAATAACGTGATTTAATGATGGAGATGTTTTTTTCTGAAATTTTCTATTGTTGATCATAGCCGGAATCAATTTATTTTTTGATAAATTAAGAAAATAGTGAAATGAAGATCAGAATTTATTTGTTTTCCTCGGCACACAGAGAAAAAAAAGAGTTTATATTTCCCAACTTAATTAATTCGAATATAGCAAATATATCGTATATGAATTTGAATAGATTAGCTCTGTTTGACATAATGCGAATTTTCATTTCTATTCTTCAAATAATTTTACATCCTGGTTAAAATATATTTTATTTTGTATTTTAACTAATGAAACTACTAAGCAAAACAAAGCTTTTTAACTTGTGTTTTACCCTCTATTTTTAATTTTCTTTAAGTCAGCGGATGAAAATAATTTAGCTCAAATTTTACGTAAGTTTTTGTAAATTTATCCTGACGCCTTTAGTACCAATTTCATATTAAATACATGTATATAGTTTTAGATTGCGTACTAAATAATAAATTTGCAATAGAGGGTTCAGAGGTTGTTCTAAGCACTCACGTAACATACGTGATTAAAGTGAAAAGTTTTCATATCGAAGAGAATAGTGTTGTCCTCTTTATAAGCAACTGGTAAGTACCAAAAGGAAATTTTTATGCTGAATATAAAATAAATGTCTAGTTATAAGTGCGAAATTTTAGGTAACGATTATTGTGGATAAAAATAGATCACAGATAATCCAACGAATTATGAAATAAAGGGAAAAAATGTCGAAAATTTGTACTTGGACAACTTATACTCACACACAATAAGTAACATAATAACGCTTATTATTAGAGGAATAATATCATTAACTTTTTACAAATTTAAGACCAATTTTTTATAATCATTCAAAGTTTTATGCTTTTTGCACTGGTATACTTCCTTTTAATAGAGATTGAAGAATTTCTGGAATTTCTCGACATCGAGGATATTAGGCTATTTTCTGTAATCCTGTGTGTGTCAGAGTAATAATATAAAAAATTTGATGAAAATTATTTAACTTCGCCAAACATACATGCATTTTGAAAGCAGAAACGAAATATCTTCATATAAATGCAGAACTGCATCTTCTCACCTATTAATGATAATTATCAATTTGGAATTTTTAACTTTAAATAAAAAGCGAAAGATCAGTTGGACTATGGCCGTTCTATACGAATCCAAAAACACCTACTTTCACACTCTAAACACAATCACTTTAAACATAATTCAATTTTAAATTCACTGTGTGGCATCCTTCTCAATTTAACTCACATAATTTTTTAGATTACTTTTGACTATTATATCGTTACCCCAATTTTTAAATAGGTTCTGTTTTTAATTTTTAAATTTGCAAATATTTATATTTTCAAAGTATGTCTTTAGTTCCTTCTACTATGAGTTTGTCTACTTTGCTTTGATATACTATTTTAATTTAATTTCGATATCGATATATTTATGATTCTTTTTTTAATACAAACACTCTTCGAATTGTTCGATGATCTTTAGACATAGTCCATCGTGCATGCAAAAAAGAGTGTTTAATTTGCATAGCTGACCATCTTCCTTATGATGAAGGTGTGGTCCCTATGCTTTCCTCCTATTCCTTGTATCAAATATTTTTTATTTTTGTCAGTGATTTTCAAATTTTGTCTAACTAGTTCTAGTTTTTAATGATATTATATCTTATTTATACTGGCCTATCGCTCTTTAACTGCTTTTGTGCTGATTAGTTTGCCTGTAATATATATCAGTTAGTATATGCAGTTTTTGATATAATGTGCTGTATTTTATATACTATATTTATTGCTTTAAATTGCATTTACGATATATATATATATATATATATATATATATATATATATATATATATATATATATATATATATATATATATATATATATATTATATATATATATATATATATATATATATATATATATATATATATATATATATATATATATATATATATATACGTGTAGTGATTACACACAATAATTGTCAACATTGTGACTCAATTTAACTAGAAATGTTTTTATTTTTCTAATGAAAAAGTGAAACACTCTCTTGCTTTCTTTTCCTATGCCCCAAAATTAATTTCTTTTAAATGAGTGTAAAGGTATGTGCTCCTATTTATATATCTGTAATTGTATTCTTTAAAAATGTTGCCATCGAGTGGAAAGTTACCCGAATAAAAATTATTGAAGTTTTCTTCCAAAAATAATTCTTTGCGATCGAATCATGAAAGGACATTAATTGACTTGGTCAGTGCCATCAGGAATCCAAAGTTTCATTTGAATTTCATGCTAGAAATAATTTCTAACAATAACTCCTTCTTGGAATTTTAATAAATGAACGTAAATTCTTAGAAGATTTACTTAAACAAAATTAATTGTTATGAGCGGGAAAAGAGTTTAAAATAACGGTATTTCCTCGAGGTATGTAAAAATGTAATCGTTTTTATATAATTCAATCACTTTAATTTAAAATGCATTTATAAACAAATGCCTAATTATTTAAA
The DNA here is from genome assembly GCA_037975125.1 of Latrodectus hesperus. Classification (NCBI taxonomy): domain Eukaryota; kingdom Metazoa; phylum Arthropoda; class Arachnida; order Araneae; family Theridiidae; genus Latrodectus; species Latrodectus hesperus. Next base: position 83,831,237 of record CM075858.1, read on the forward strand.
ATTCTTCACAAAATTTTTATTTAGATATTTTGAAATTGAAACGTGATATAAGGAAATGAATTACAAAATGAAGTCGTTCACATTGAGAAAATTGCATATTCTTCCATTAATTTAATTAAAAGTACACAGCTCATTACAAATGGATTATATTTCATACAAGTAACTAATTATAAATATTTTTTTCCTAAATGGAGATCAGCTTGTTTATGTTAAAATTTTTTTGCATAAGCCTACTCATAATTATTTATTTTCTAATAAATGTATTCACATTTTTCAAAAGTATTGAAAACGTCACAAAAACTTACTTCACTATATTTAAAATAATTGATTAATGTTTTAATTTAAAAAATATACGTTACTAGCTATAATTTTTAAAAAATGTTCTAGTAATTACACATTTTTCTGATTTTATAATGTTTATAAAAAAGGAATGTATTTTAAAATGTATCAATGTCTCAAATTTTTATGTATAACATTCTAATTAGCTATGGTTTTTAATGTGTAGACTAAAATGTATATAAAAGTGAAAAAGATATTAACGTAAAAATTTGCACTGTTTTTATGTAATATTGAACATAATTAATTAAAATACAATTTTCTGAATATACTTATTTATTTCTACTTGGCAAGAACACAATAATATATATATATATATATATATATATATATATATATATATATATATATATATATATATATATATATATATATATATATATATATATATATATATATATATATATATCGTAAAATTTATATTCTACTTCATTTCACCAAAATAATCATCTTTGACAAAGGAATATACATCTAATAATAAAAATTAACTATTTTTTACTTTGTTTAATATTTTTATGTTGAAATTTCTTGTAGCCAATCAGAAAAATTTTTAAAATTAATTTATCTAAAGAATAATATGCACAAATTTGTATCTTGATTTAAGTAATGGCAACTTATAATTTGTAGTTGCAATAATGGGACAATACGGGATGAAAGCGAGAGATCGTATATTTTATACTGCATTACATTTGTGTATATTAACCCTTTACTAGGGTTTAAATGTATTTGAGAAAATGTATCAGATGATTCAAGTTTAGTTCTTGATTTTTTTTTAAAAAAAGGTATTTAAAAATTAATTTCGTTGATTATGCTTTTCCAACTTAAATCCATATTTCGAAATATCCTCAAATACCTCATAAAATTAAGCTATTTTAATCAATGACCGAAATTCAGTAGGGATGCATTAACAAACATATTTTGTTCTTTGGTATAAATGATTAACTAATCCAACAATTAGTAATTTTTTGCATATCATTGCTACTGCCATTCTTTTTTACTTTGATCAATCAAAGATGTTTATGCAACTTAATACCTCCTATTTATAGATGACAGATGAATGACTAGGTGGACACCCGAACTGATAATTTACTTTTTACAGCACATCTCATAAAAAAAGACATTGAATCTTACTAAGATTTTAACGTGCGTATTGACTCACTTTACAAATGTTGCACCTTGTATTGTTGTTTAATTCCTGTGATGGATATAAATGTAAATGTTATAATTGTAAAACTAGCGTGACAGTCCTTGTCAATATCAATATTGTACCTTTTTCTTTTATCAGCAATATGATAAAATTATTAGGTAAATTAAATAATTTTAGAAAGATGGTAGGAATAAAGATAACGTCAAAAACTTTTACGCTGAAATCAAAGAAAAAAGTTTAAATAAGTAACAACATTTTATATTTGATTAAAGTATCAACAGAATATATAAATGTTACGTGTAAGAAATCGTAAAAAGGTTGGAGATTTACCAAACTTGCTACCATTGTTAAATTAATATTCGTTGCTCTATGCAAATCGAGGAAAATAATAATGAGAAACAACTCTTCAAATATTAAAATTCAGTTTCTTTTATGGAAATAATTTCAACGCAAGCCAAATTTTAAAGAAAACAAACCCACTTGAAGACACTCTAAAACAATCCCCGAGAGTGAAAAATTGAATTCTTAAAACAAGAGCATAGAGATAAAATCAATTTGCAGAAGCAGCCAAATTACTACTTTACTCGAATCAGATAAGAATAAAACAAGAATTACAAAAATCTAGACACAAGAAAAAAATAAGTAAAAAGATGTTATCAATAAATAATACATTTCCATACGTTATCTAATTTCCCATTCTCGAAGTGGTTTGAAGAATGCCAATCTCGCAGATGCTGAAACCTTACTAAATTACAAGAAGCATGAATTATTCTAAATTGGATCGAAACGCAGGATGCGGTTAAAATGCAAGAAATGTAATGGACTTTTCATTCTTTTTTTGTTTCGGGAAATGGTATGCAAAGTTCCATCTTGAAATAGTCTGCGGTTTTGATTTAACACGGGTGCACCTCGCTTCTCCTCCGTAGCAGGTCTCTGCTTCGCTTGAAATTTTTTCCCTCAGAAAATTTCCCCGCGAGTAAAATATTTTAAATATTTCGCTGGTTTTTATTTTTTTTCCTTCCAACACTCGAAACATGCGAGATTTAAAATAAATTGCTGGTTCTTTCTCTTCACTTGGCACGAAAGGTTTTGAACGCGAAAGATTTCGAATGCAAAAATATACTTCGATTTTTGGTCTTTTTCTTACCTTTCAGAGAGAAGAACGGATATTGTTTTGTTTGTCTAATCCAACTTACCTGTCGGTTTGAATATCAATTCTAATTTTCCTAATTTATGCACGTTAAAATTCATTTACTTTCGAAAGAATTTATAATTATTTCGTTAATTTATGCCCTTTTAAAGGTTTACTCGATAACTCATTTCATCAGCCATGCAAAACAAGCTTAGTATTTGCATTTCTTATTTGCTTACATTGTTTAAAAACTAAGATAATTTTGGCACAATGTAATACATTAAGAAACTACTGTATATAATAAAATAGTAAACGCAATATATATATATATATATATATATATATATATATATATATATATATATATATATATATATATATATATATATATATATATATATATATATATATATATATATATATATATATATATATTTACATATATGGTGCGTTTACCATTTTATGTATATTATTATATTTTATATATATATATATATATATATATATATATATATATATATATATATATATATATATATATATATATATATAAATATAATATTAATTTTATTTTCAGTTTTTTAAAAGGACTACTGAAGTATTTAAGTATTTAACTTTCAATGAGTTTTAATATGAATACCTTATTAATTTCTCTAATAGGAATTTTATTAAATTTCTTGTTTACTTGTAACGCATTTCTATTTTGTTTTTCAAGATGAGGATTTTTTTCTGTTTTTTACACAATTTAAAAAATTTTAAATCAGAAAAGTTTTTATCTAGGCAAACAAGCAAGATTGTTTGTCTTATGAGAACGGAATTTCCTTGAATTTACTCCATGAAACATAGTTCTTAGAAGTATATTTCTAGCACGGCTTCCCTTTGAGAGACATGAATCATATGGAGAGAAATTGGGTCAATTCCCGAGCTTGTCAAGTAAATATGCAGAGAGCAGATATACACAAACTATTTCCTATTATTCTCTCATTATTAAGGATAAAACTTTTGACCTTTTACATCAAATTGCAATCCTCTCTGTAGACTTAGCATTTCAAATAAACACGGATTTAATCGGTACATATTCCATGAAGATTTTCGGGTTTCCTCCTTTGCAATACATGAATACGACGCATGGGAGTTAAGTCTTCTCTATCAGAAATCTATAAAAAGTTTCTCCTGACAAATATTCCAAACTATCTTATTATATTCTAGAATTGTTACAATACCCTTAACAAAGTTTTATCATTTTTCCTAAAAATGATTCCTTTTTTTCCTCTTATAGGTATTTTTAAATTTAATATTATTTTCCCCACAACTCGATGAAAAGAAGGAGGGAGGAACCCAACTGCAAGAGAAGATGGGAAAATGACCAAATCAATACAGATGACCAGCAAACCCTCTTTGTTCTCCGCCGACACTTTATCGCGAAATCATTTCACTGCGACAGGTGAGGCGGAATTTCGGAAACGGAGTTTGTGGGCAAAACCGCTTTATTCCACTTCACTTCAGTCCTTATGTTTCAGGCTTGGACGACTCAGTTCGAATTCTCGGATGTTCCCACCCACAATCCATAAGAGGTCTTCACTGGAGAAACGGACAGGTTTTCTCCGAGTGCGGTGGACACGGAGAGGGGATGATTTATGTCCATTCAGGAAAGCGACAACCCCAAAGAAGAGATTTTCGGCGGGAATTTAATGGAAAAATGGAAGGCGAATACAGGTGTGGAAAAGAGAAAATGAATGTTTTATGTTCGAAAATAAAGACTAAAGTTAGAAACCCCCCTTTTTTTGATGTCCGATTTATACTATACAATAGGCTTCAAAATAATCCAGTCATACCTGACAGACCTCTTCGCATCGTTAATCCTTGTCTTTCATTTCGACTTTATGATATGAGGACTACTTTGTTTTTATATTGAGTTTTGTGGCGCATTATGGGTAATTTTTAAATTATCTTTAGGATATCATACTGAGAGAAAAAATCCCTTTTTTTTTAGAGTTTTACGTCATGATAAGTTGACGAGTGACGGAATAAAGAATAATAACGTTTTCTTCCCACATGCATTGGAGAATTTTCTTCAATTTTGTTCTTAATAAGTTTTTAAAATAACACATTAACAATTCTGCTTCAAAAATATCTTAATTTATTTATTGACGTAATAGTCACTTTTTGAACGCAGCTGATTAGACCAAACTTCTCAGTTTAAAATGAATTCCAATTCATTACAAGTTAAGTAAATACATGAGCGATGGGAATTGAACACACGTACACTTCAGTTGAATACCAGAATGTTGACCATTAATTAGCTTTAATTTTTGCGTATAACAAATCTGAAGAGAAGTTCCTCAAAATAGTTAACTCTGGATTCAAATATAAGGAAATTGCGAATATTTCAAACTTATTTTTCTTCATACCTTTCTTGAGCTTTCCAAAATTTAAATTAATTAAATTAATCCAAATAAATTGAATTACAAATATATAACTAATTTAGTTTGATAAAATCTTTATTTGATTCTTAAGATTTAATAGATAATATTTTTAGCTTTGTTAGAATCAAATATTATTAAATAATTTTTTAATGTAACACTTATTTAAAAAATTATAATACAGTAAATTTTGAACTTATATATGGAAATATATTAATATTATTTTAGCATTTGCTAAGACAAAGTGCCTCGAATAGAATTCTAAAAGTCTTGTAATGGCTTAGAATCCCTTTAAATTGTAGGTTCCTATCAAATTAGTCCTCGCGTGCAAGAAATGATTGTTGATCGATAAAAAACCTAACGAAACTGATTAATATTCAATGTGTAAAACATTTTGTTGCTATAAATAAAAATTATGGAAAATAATAGTTACTTTTTCAAGACATATTAAAAATAATTATCACTGTTTTGATTAAATTCTTTAAAAATAGATTTTGTATGTTTTACAAATTTATTTTACACATCAAGTAAATATTTAGTAAAATGTGAATAGTATTCCTTAATTTAATAATAAAAATCTTTCTTTGATCCAATGAAATGCGACCGAGCTGCTAGTTCTGGCAATTTGTGATGTTGATTTATGCCTAATGTATGTTGGAGCCCCATTTGGAATCTGTGCGCAAAAAAAGAATACAAAGAACAAAAAGATTTCCAAATTAGATTCTGTAAATCAAATTAATGTTAGTCTTAACAATATTACTATCTTCGTGGGAAAATTGGAAACCGGTAACAAGAGTTGTGTACTTAAAAGTAGATGATAAAATACTATGATTATTATGATAAAATTATTATGATAAAATATTATGATTAAAATGATGATAAAATTTATTAGATGATAAAATATACTTCAGAATTAAAAATTTACGAATATTATTTCCTTTCTTTCTTTTTCCTTCACTTTTTTGATGAAAATTGTGAAAACATATACAAGTTTATTGCTTAATCTGGTCTTAATAGTGTAAGAATAATCCCCTGATAAAGTAGAAAATTTGTTTAAATTAGTATTTTATAACAAACGTAATTTTTTTTATTTAAGTAATTTTCAATTGCCTTTTTCGTATGAAACATATATTATAAAAAACAGCTTAATTCTATATTCATATAACAGTATCATAGATGATAGAAATTTTTTTATTTTATTCATTGTATAATATAAGAGAAAAAATTTGTTGATTTCAGAAAGTAGATGGGATGTACTAAGTTCTTATTGAATATAACATCTTTCAAAAATATGACAATAACTTTTAACAGAAATGATTTTTTCAGCTGCCAAAAAGAATTATTTTAACTAAAAAATTTGAAACTTAATTTTAATTAAAAGTTCTTTTTTGAAATTTTAATAAAAATTAAATAAAAAGCTAATGGATTGAAATATTTAACAGTTTTATAAACTGACATTAAAATCACATAAAACAAGGTACATGGGCCTATAAAAAGTTAACTTTTAAAGTTTAAATCTTTCAAAATTTCAAATATTTAAGAGCATGTGGATTAGATTTAGTCTTAGATAGGCGATAAAAAGTATCGTCCCTTTTCTTTGCTTTGGCGTCAATGCCCATCTTCTTATGGGTGCTTATCCCGGACTAAACACGAATTCGCCAGCTTTTGGGGACACTTCCCAACAACAATGCCCCGAATTCAATCAGAAGAGGCGACCGGACATACCTATGGATACGATCGATAATTCCATTTGTTTGTCGCCACCTTCTTCCACCCCCTGGCTGTTCCCGAAGGGACTCTGTGCTAATTTCGAGAACAACACTAAGCACTATTCAGGGAGGGGGTCAGTCGCATTACATCTTCTTCGGTTGGGGAGGGGGACTGGGCGATGTCCCTGGACGTTATTCACCACTAGGGACGTCTTACTCTGAAGCTGTGTGATAGTCTGCTTTAACGAATAGAAAGGTTGAGGCATTCCCCTTTGCTTACTTTCGCTAAATAAGAATCTTATGGCGTTGGTTGTTTAATTTTGAATTTCGATATTAGATTTTAAATAGTCAAGTATAATGTCATCACATCAGCCACACACTTTGAGCGTCATTTAAGCAGCTTGTGTGCAAGTCCCTTTGACGATAGCTTTGAAGAGGGTTATTTAAGCACATAAGCGATTGTTTCGCTCGCTGATTAAATTTGGGAATGAGTATGCTTGAAGACGTCGATGTAGAGGTTTTCCTTTATTTCGAGTGAAAGAATTTTTGTTTTATAATAAAGAAGATAATAATCAGTACACCGGAAACGATCGGGTTAATGAGTTTTCAGCTTGTTAAATACCCTTTATTGAAGGGTTAGAATATATGGTTCACTATAATGACCACTTTAAAGAGTTAGCTATAAACTTTGTCTAGTTCGCTTCAAAATTTTGATTAACAAATTATTTTCATTGATGTATTCCGCATTTATGAGTCCCTGCCATACTTAAAATCACCAAATAAAATAAAAGATCTAGGGCCATGAGAATTTTTTCGGAAAAAATTTTGCTTTCGAATACTTACCATCCTTCCAAGACAGTCATGTTAAAAGGATCTTAGCATTTTAAGATGTTTTGTTGGGTCTAATATCACATTCCATTGGTGTGGTAGGAATCAGAAAGTGCCACTTCAGGTGTTGACTTCATCAGTTGACAGTGGTTTTTAAAGAAGGGCGTGTTAACAGCTGTTAAGACAGCTTTGATACCCATGTTGACAAATACGCATAAAAAACTGAACCGCAGTAAGCATCTCAACATCGGCTTGGTGGCTAGATTATATGCATTAAGGTTTTCAATATAAGTTCATGGGCTCGAATCTCCTTTAAAAGATTGAGTGTTTTCAGCTATGCGGGATCACTTTTAAACTGAGAATCCTGTGCAACCTGCTCTCCAGGGAAAAATACTGCAGAGCGATATATAATTCATATCAATTTTTTGTTCAACAGCGCCAGGATTCGAATCTGAAAATCGTAACTCCAAACGTAATTTCGTTATTGTGATATTACTGCGTGCTTAGGTACTTAAAATAGTGAGCATTCTGAACTTTTACTTATTACCGAGTTAAATTATTCCATTAGTCATCCTCAAAAATGTAACACTGATCTGTTGAAAATGAAATATGTGACTGCTGTTCCTTTTCGGACATGGATTCCAACTTCAAACTATATAGTTCCGGCATTATAAATCGCTCCATTTATCATCATATTTTTCAGTGATGCTCTCAGACTTTGTGTGGGACGAAGGTGTTTCTACGAAAGGGGTGGGGAGAAGGGAGTTGTTTTCGTTAGAAATATCAAAACGATTTATTTCCTTAGTATTTTATTCGTAGAAATGAACTTTAACCAAAAAAAATCCCCACAACCTGTGAAGTGTCTGCAGACTTCTAGAGTGGTGATCAATAACACTTTTCCAAACACCCCTACTGGTCGATAAACAGAGAGCCCACATTTATCTCCTCTTTTCTGAGAGTCAGCACTCTTCACTCTAATCTGGCTTCATAACTCAAAGACTATACATCACGGCCGGACTCTGCCTCCATGTCCGGCAGCAGTTTTCCATCACTATTTGCAGGCAGACGTCCCTCCTTCTCCTAGTTTCCAGGGTGTACAGGTAAAAAATGACTGATTATAGTCATGGGGATGACGGAAGAAATACACGACAGTAGTTGTGGGTTCCATACGGGCTGATTCTGATGTATTTTTATTTGGACAAACAGGCATTGATGTGAATAAATTAAAGTTTGAAAACATTCCCATGACCAGGATCATGCGTTTGAAGTTGAATTATATTGTCAAATATGTAATGTGTTGTAGAAATTTCATAATCTCTTTTTTAGTGGGTAATCACTAATTTCAATGGATCTCAACATTTAATTATTTATTCGTTCCCCTACTCATATTGGTTTTACTTTTATCAACAATACGAGTTCCTTGTAGGATGAATAGCAGAAAGTGAATCCAACTAATAAATAAAAAATTAGCATGTCCTCACCGTCCATTTGCAAAACTCCTTGAAGTTAAATCTATTAGTCTCCACCATATAACTACTGACACCTGTAGGCTCCACAATGGGTCACAGATAGTGAATTTACGCCAGTTCATAAACTCAAAATGCATTTCTGTAGATTGATCAGTATCTAATGGTGGAACCACTGGTGAATTCTCTGAACAATCACAGGGAAATTATTTTTTTAAAGTTTGTCACACCGTTTCTCTTAATGCTCTTTAGTTGCTTGCATTGATAATTTGAATATTCCTATAAAGTCAATGAAACAACAGATGCGGGTGGATCTTCTGGTGAGCAGTCAAGAGACAATTTTCCTTGAAAGGTGTCACATGACCTAGATGGATATTCAATACACACTTGCATCGGTGGCCTGTGCGGTGGATCCATATCTGACACAGGAGATCTAAATCATCTGGTGGACAATCTTCGTAAAAGATAGTGACTGAAACTCTTTCAATGTTCCATAATTTTTTTAAATGAATAATATAATAATTGGATGTTTGTATTAGTGATGTTAAACTTCCTCTGGTTAAACAACAGAATATTTTGTGGTATTTATTTATGGTATCAATGAATACCCAGAACATTTTTTTAACAAAATTCGTAATACATTGCTCTTAATAATCTTTATGTTGAACTCATCAGTCATTCTACAAAGTGTTTTAAGAACTTTAGAGGTTCAAAAGCCATTTGTTGGTTTTGCCATTGAAAAGAGATAACTACGCATTTGTATTGATTTTCAAAATCGAAATTGCATAATTCTAAGCATTTTTTGAGAAATTTTTTATAAATATTAATTTGAGGTTACATTAATAATTAAATGGTACCATTAAATTTAAATAAAAAATAAGTATTTTGCGAGATTCTTATAAGTGACGGGTATAGAAATCTAACAAATAAGAGTAGAAAAATTTACATACAAGATTAAATCGAATTTAAAATCAAAATGAAATCATTTATACAATAAATTGAAGTTTTAGAGAAGTAATTTATATTCTCAGGTATTCGAAAGAAATTATTAAATAAGAATAGATCTTTTCAAATAAGTAAAGGGGAAAGCTCTCTACTATGCTGTATTACTTTTTTCAATCAAATTAAAGTGTAAATTTGACATGTTTGGATAGGAACAAAATCCTTTTAAGCCCCAGTGACTCTTGAAGCCATTTATTTCTTCACTTTCTATTTACTCCAGGTCCTCCCCATGATAATCAAAGGGGGTGTAAAATTTCTGAAAAATAAATCAACGAAGAATGAAAACAAAAATTCTGCTTTCAATCTATTGTTGATCAATGGCAAATTCTCTTCACCTGGTTACTGAGTCACGAACTTCCCACATGCCAAGTTCACCAACAGGAATCTTAAATCAGTCCTAACATCCAGCAAGAAGAGGTTAAATACTTAAATACTCAATCACATTGGCAATCCGTTTCTACCGAATGACTCGCAAATCGATTGTCGCCAGTGGCGAAGACAAAAGGGCTCACCGCCCGAAGTTTCTTCCAAAAATAATTCCTACTTTCACACTCATCAAATCCTCATTTCGAGGGTAGTTTGTCGCCACGAACTTTTGATAGACCGTCTCCCGAGGATGTATGTTTTAGTTTCATTTTCAATTGCCAGCCTTCGCATGAATTATTCATGCGTCTTTTCTCCATTCATGAGAATTGGTTGTTGATGACTCGGCTCCCTTCTGGGGAAGGCGGCTCTTAATTTGGCTGCGGCCACGTTTATTGCTTTATGGAAATTGATAAAATGAATCTTGAGTGCTTCGACGTACAGGCGAGTGATTGATTTTCCGAATCCCTGGCGACTCTGGATTTTTCTTTGGATGGTGCTGGGCGTTGAGTGGCCACAAATCTTCCCGAGAAAAGACACGAGCTAATTACTTTGATAATTGACTCGATTACAAGATTTCTTCAATAAGCAGCTGTCTTCAAGTTTTTGATTACATTCCAAGGTAATGACTGGTAGGTAATTGAAACATGTTATAACATCAAGTAATCATTACAATAGAAAAAAATGGAAAAACCGACATTTTACTTCGTTGGTGGGCTGAAATGGTAATTAAAGTTCGTAGTGCACTATCTTTCCGATAAACAGATCATGAGCTCAAATCCTACTTCAGATGAAATAATCGGAGCCTATCCTAAAAAGTACATCGCCACATAAAATAAAACCATGCGTAAAAATCAAGCAGAGTCAAAAATAATTCAAATGATCAATAAACTCTTACGTATATTATATGTTAATTTTAATTTTATATAAAACTGAATGAATGCTAACGTAGTTATATTATGTCTCAAAATAGAAAACTATTTGAATACAGAGGGTGATGAGTTAATGAGCAGTTTGGATTGTAAGCAAATTGGACAGCGAACTCTTTCAAGAAAAATTTTTGTGTTTGGACAACGAACATATATTTGGATATCGAACTAAATCGAATTCTAACGAACACTTCTCGGAGCATGATGTGCTGGGCTGCCAAATCAACGGACCAAAATTCGTTTTTCACCTCTCTTGAAAGTGTTGCGTGCCTATTAAATTTAAAAGTTCTATGCTGGAAAAAATTTTCCCAATAGAATATTTACAGCCAAAATAAAATATCAATTTTGGTTTTGAAGGAATTCAAAACCGAAACTGATTTCATTTTGAGCACCCCCCGTCGTTTATTCGTTGAAGAATCGGGAGGACGGCAGAGCAATTCCTTAGCATTGCACCCAAATCAAGCAGATATCAGTAAGGTTAAGGATCTTTACAACAACAATGCTATTAATCACTTCCGGAAAGTCTTAAAAAAGAGAGAAAAGCAATCAACATCGGACATGTTCTTTAATGCCCCATTAACAAAAAATGAAAAAGACAAAATAATATGCTAGACTTGTATGTCTTATTTTTTAATAAACTTACTAAGAAATTATAACATAATTTTTTTTATTTCATTTTTATGTGGTGTCAGGATGAATGAATCAATTTCCTAAAGAAATTTATGGTAAATAGATGATCGGTTAACGATCAAATCGGATAGCGAAAATAGTCTTGTAACGGATTGTGCTCGCTAACCGATCACCCACTGTATATATATATTCTCATAAATATTATTTCTCAGGGGATAACTTCACAACTAAAACTATTTTAGGCTAATTATCCTCACAACTTACTTGATTTTGTGTTTTCGTTATCTGTGTTTCAAAAAGTATAACTGTTACTAATTCTTGATTACAATGAAAAGTAATGAAAGGTAGTAATTACATTATGATATAATCATATGTATGTAGCATTGCAATAAAAGATATCGAAAAACTGACATTTCATAGTCCACTTCAAGGAGAGATTGTCGTTAAATGATCAACCTACTGACTTCTTGCTTAACTGTTTGCGAGTTCGAATACTACTTCGCACGCAGATATTTGTAGTTATTCAGAATCCACATAAAATAGAAAATCGTGTTTTAACTAATCCGTGGGTCCAATAACTGAATGTAGAGCAAAAAGCAAACCAAATGTTTGATGAATTCCTACCCATATCACATATTAAATTTGCTTTTAACTGAATTAGTTCTAAGATTGTTAATCCCACTGTATCCAAACAGAAAACTAATTCAATTAATTCTAATTACTAATCTTCTTTTTTTGTCATTTTTTAGAAAATAATCTGACAGTTAAAATGTGGTTTTCGCAATCTTTTTTCTCGGCAAAAGAACTTTTCAAAGAAAGTAAGTCCTATTTATCTGTCAGAGCAATTTAAAATCCAGAAACACGTAGATAACTCCATTGTGGGTATAAAAACTTTTTTATGTTACAATTTAAATTACTTAATGTGTGGTCCTCGGCACAATTACTGTAATTAAACTTGCGCCCTTCCATTCTGAAGAAGATCAGTAAAAAGGAATTATCTCTCTTGATCTTCTATCATTCTAAGAGGGTTAACATATTAATATTTGTTTTTAAGAGAAATTTATATAAATATTCGAGCTATATATTCAAAATATGTAACTTAGAAAAAGTAAATGTTAAATATTCATTTTACTATGATATACAGAGTGAGCTGCCAGCTTAGGTGTCACTCTAATCATTTAATCATTATGCAAAATAATGATGACATTAAGTTGGGTATAATGTTCATCTGTCCGCCAACAGACACAAAGGTATTTCAGCCCCATTTAACTTGCTATCTCACTTTCATTTTTCAGATAAAATTGTTCAATTTTTTGTTCTCAGTAGTTTTTTGCTGATGTTAAATTTTTTTAACTACGAAATTGTTATTCGTTTCGAATAGCGTGATTAAGCGATGAAAGCATTCGAGAATTGCAAATTGAAAGTTGCTTAAATAAAATAAAAAAAAAAACTTTCACGAAAGGAATAAAAAGAAAGGTCGTCTTTTATTTTCCCAGACGGCACTTTTCTGTTATTTACTTTGGCAACCGTTAAACAAAAAGAAAGGGCATCAAAGGGGTGGAGAATGGGAAAGCAGCGTTCTCGCTAACCAGCAGCAATCCGCAGCACCCCTTACCTCTTCCAAATTCTTCTCTTGCGTTTACTTTCCTCTTCTTATTTATCCAGGTTAAACTCCCAACCCTTTTCTTTTTTCACTCATCCTAAGAGGGAGAGAGGACGGTTGGCGTCAGGTAGTTGTCACATAAAATTAGTCGCTCGGACACGCACCATCGGGCTAACTGCCAAAGAGGGGGAGGGGGCTGTGGAAATCGATACGTCGCCCCCTTGCGGAATTCTCACTCGGAGGAAATGCCTTGTTCTTCCTCGCACGCGCGTTGATTATTTTTGTTTATTTCGGGACGACGATAAAGGCTTGGGCCTGTAAGTGACAATCAGCAGTGATGAATAAGTTGATACACCGAGAGGGTTTCCCAGCGATAAAACGCTGATAAACTATGCATAAGCTACAGATTCGAGCCCGTCACTTTGTGATGAATGTTTCTTGCTATCCGAATTTGATTTTATCAACTTTAAATAAATAAATCAGATTCACGTGCACTCTGTTTACTCATGATGATAAAATTGGTTGATTGAGACGCGCGGTACTTTCTCTCTCTCGTACAAGAAATAACACAAGCCTTCGGCGCTACACTCAAGAAAATCAGTAATTCTTAATTAATAATGTTTATCATTTTACTTGACTTCTAAGATGATATCGTGGTATAATGTTTTGGTTTCATACCACAAATAAATGGAATTTACTCGGGGCAATCATAATGGAAGAGTACTGATCAAGACAATACTTTTTAAAGGTAGATGTGAAAAAAAAATATCGTGTTCAAGTTTGCTTTTATCAGAATTGTTTGCATTCTCTTTATTTATGGTGATAAAGTAAATTAAATGGAACATTCAGCTCTTTGTGAACAACCGATAACATAACATGTAGGCATAAAACTTAAGAAAGTCTGTAACAACCTTTATCTAATCACGATAATTATTTTATATCAATTTTAAAAAAATTATGTGCTATTATGTTTTGATTTAGATAATATCAGGCAACTAAAATTGAATGTATAGATGATAATATAAGACTTTAAAGAAATGCATATTTTTACTGAACACCGAAACTAACATATGAAATTGATGGTTTTGGTTAGGGCAATATGTGGTTTCTGCTCTAAAATTCCAATGATCGGTTTCACTACATTTCCTCATAGCTTTAAATGATTTCAAAATCCGAGCTGATTTCGCCCCTATGCCAACTATTGCTTTTTCCGATACACTGATGTGCATAATCATTTCAGCACATAATAATCTTTGAATGGGCAACGTATATCAAACCCATTACTTTCAGAACAGACTGCGAAGCTTTTTCCCCCACTAGGTTATCATGGCCCAAAATACAGACGTTGACATAATAGGTCTTTATTTATCACCTGAGCTCCAGTGGCTCAGTAGCTTCACGCCGTTTCCCGTAAGCACAGCAAAGTGAAGCATCATTTGCCACGGACAGTGGTTGGGAGGGTGACCACGGTGTACTCTCCTTCACTAGGTTGCTGGAGCTCCATGGGTTGGGGACGTGTCCACGTTAATATGTGACGTCCAAAGTCCTTCCGCTGGTGTGGCGTGGATGGGGAGAAGAGGGTGCCAGCTCAAGTGTGGCCTCGTCACCTAACAGTGGTTCAAAATTAGGAGGCACCTTAAAAAGAGCAAAGTCATACTTTCACCTTCATGGTGCTCTGATCCAAACGAAAAACTATTGACTTCATTCGCATTGCCAAAGGCATAGCGAGCTTGGCTTGTCCAAGTGTCATAAGCAACAACAACAACATTTATCGCCTAAGTTTCCAGCAACCAATTTATGCTGACTATAAAGCTGATAAATATAATTACATTAAATTTAACCTTCATTAAATAGCGAATTTGACTCGAAGGCCAAAACTCGCTTATGCAAATTTCCACACTGTGTTAGAGGTAAAACAAGGAATTTGATAAACTAATAATATAGTCTATGAATGCGATGTTTTTTGGTGACAAGAAATGTCAAACGGGGAACAATCCGAATGTGGAAATGAAGCTTTTTATTTAATTAGCTCCTGACAAATTATTTGAATTGTTTCTCACTTACCAAATTTGATGAATATATTAATAATTTTTATTTTCTAAATATGGTGATTTCATATTTAATAAGCACTGTGTTTGTCTGATATTTATCAATTTACTTGATTCGGCATTTTTATTTTCAATATTTTCTTTTTAGTTTCTAAACAAAAATGTATGAATACACTAATAGTCTTGGGAAAAATATTATATAGATATATATATTTGGTTAAAGTAAACTTGTTAAATAATAACTATATTTAAATTAATTCAACGCAAACCAATCATTTCTTTTAGAAAGCTTAATAATAACAAATAAAAATAAAATTACAAAAAATGAGAAAAAACAATAAATAAAGTAAATCTTAATTCCAAGTAATTAGCACTAAAGCAACAATAGTAACATTGACGTAAAGAATAATCAAAAAGAGAAAAAACGATATATATATATATATATATATATATATATATATATATATATATATATATATATATATATATATATATATGCGTGTGTGTGTGTGTGTTTGGCACAGATGCCGTATAATCCAGAATGCCAAATTCTGAGTTAGGGGATTTTTTGGCGAAATTATTTATCTATGTAGCAACCTGGTTTTTATTACGTCATAGATATGGAGACCTATAAAAATTATGCAGAAAATTCTATTTTGGCAACCCTAGTATTCACGTCATCGCGCACGTCACAATACATCATCTTCACAACATTTCTTCATCCACCAAAAAATTCAGAATTTAGAATCCTGGATTATGCGCCATCCTTGCCATAGCCATATATATATATATATATATATATATATATATATATATATATATATATATATATATATATATATATATATATATATATATATATATATATATATTTATTTATTTATTTATTTATTTATTTATTCCAATATTTTAGAATTAAGTGAAAAGTGAAAAAGTATTTCTTTAAATTATATGACAAAGATGAAACTGAATAATAAATTCGAATAACTACGAACATCATTTTATTCTAAGCGTATAGATGGTTGTTGTATATATGTATAACACCATTGTATAATATCCGCTTAATAATAATCTTCTTCAATAAGTTTACTTCTACAAATATTTGTAAGTAATAAAATCTAATAATTTTTAAAGAATTGAATTAAAAAACGTAATATCTAGTAAATGCAAAGGATTGCTTTGAATTTCATTTCTATGTTTGTTGCATGTTTATATAAGAATTTCATTTGCTTCGGGTCATGATTTTAATTTAAAAATAATATTTATATAAGCA
Source organism: Latrodectus hesperus (assembly GCA_037975125.1). NCBI lineage: Eukaryota > Metazoa > Arthropoda > Arachnida > Araneae > Theridiidae > Latrodectus > Latrodectus hesperus. The sequence goes on from CM075858.1 coordinate 83,848,126, forward strand.
ATTCAAATTTTAATTTTCCTATTTCTAAAATAGAAGATTATTTTAAGAGAGAGAAAGATTTTAAAAAAACCAGTACTCTCCAAATAAATATTGCATTTTATCTAAAAGTAACTCTCTAAAATTTTGTATTATAATAAAAGTATAAAAGGAAAAATAATATTGAAACTATTGACAGTAGTCTAAACTCAATTTCAAATTTTAAATTAAACAATGCATGTCACATAATTGTATAATCATCTTTCATATCGCAAATAATAGAAGGTAGAAGCGAGAAATTATTTATTTTGTAGAGAAAGCATCGATAAAAAGTATGTCTAACAATATGAAAAATATGCTTCGTTAATAAATTAGAATTGAAAAGAAGATGCAGTAAAATCTTACTGAATCCTTTGTGCATTTTAATGTGCAATACGAAGAGCAGCACACAGGCTCATGGTAAATACGATAACAATGAGAAATTCCTTTCGAAATGTAATAAAATGAAGATTCCATTCTAATTTATCTAGACTGAAATTACTGTTAGCATAATTTGCATCGTCAGTCTTTCACAAGGACAATAAGTAAAGATTTCCATTGTTAGGTTTGCTCACAGATTTCTAAGGCTCACGAAATCTTTAGTGTTACATTTAATCCGCTGAAAGCAAGCTTTGACTTAGATTTGATCTGTTCTACGAGCACATTTTACGAATGACTTAAGAAGATTTGAAACCTCAATGGTTGAAAATTCGCGGCTTTTTAATACACAATAATACCATAAAAAGTATTAATCTTCGAAACATTATTCAACTTTTTAGTAAGAAATTAGCTAATTTTCGTAATTTAAACTATTAATAAGTAAATTTAAAATCACCAGTGTATGTTGTGATACATGTATCACAACATTGACTATACAATCTATATGAATATTATATTTTGTTCACCTGAAGATAGAATTAAAAGCAGCAGCTAGAGCGGAATGACACTTATATCAAGATGTTGGTTTCTAGTTAACTGCAAATTTAACCTATGTTCCTAGTCAAAGTGTGTGGATTATATAATTTCTTGTTAAATGAAACCCTAATTAATACTGATTTGAGCCCATTGCAAAGCTTTTTATATTGAAGTATACGCAATTCCGGAATTCTACTCGTTTCGAGAATGGAGACTGATGGTACTTTCCCTCATTTTTAAAATTGTCCATGCCGCGAAGATAGAAAATTGTTATCAATGAATGCAGATAAAAAACAAAACGTCACCAATTCATTTCTTACTTTTAACCTCTCACAATGCCATTTTCTTAAAAAATAGTATTTATTATTTGTTTAAATTCTTAAAATATTATTTTCGCCCATTATACTGAAAGCATTTTACTGGAATCGCAAATAATAATTAAAAATTCAAAATGTCTAAGAATATATAGTTTAAATTATTTGTGAAATTTTTGCTGTTTCCATGTATTCTTAAATTTTTCATGATTTTAGAATAATTTTTTGTAGATTTTCTTTTCCTTTGGTAAATTTTCTCTTCAAACTCAACTTCTGTTTTTCAGATATAAGTATAATTTATCCCCCCCAAGAGATTTCTCGCCAAATCTGCCGTTCTTTGTTTTGATTATAGTATTTCTGGTTATCCCTTTTGTGTTGCCAATTTGAGTTTTTGTTGTTTTTTGGAATTTTTTTCTTGTCAGGTTTGGTTTTCCTTCGTGTTTTACGTCATTTTTATGTCATATATATGGTTTTTAAGTGGCAATAGAGTTAGAATTGTTTGGCGACTAAAATAAAGTCCTAAAGGTCGCTAATGGGGGATATATCCTACTAGTTCCGTTTTTATCCAAATTTAGATTAATAGATTTGAATCGCATTATTCTAAGAAATGTAAAAGTCAATTTTTTAATTTTAACTAGCAGTATTTTACTTGTATTCATGTTTTATGTGTTCAACATACATTAGACCCTGGACGATGGTTGCTAGCCATTGATTTTTTGTGCCCTGTATCGTATCATCTGGAAGAAATGAAGCTGCCGCGATACATGATTAAAAATTAAATTTTTAGGTGTGTTGCGTTTCTTACGATGCTTACGCTTGTTATGTTGGTTAACGAGATTTGAAAATAATTTTACTAAGGTTTGAAAATTAAACTGAAAGTGTATATAAATTTGGGAAAATCTTATAAATAATATTAGAGTTGAAAAATGTGTTGAACTTACAACCCTTTAGAACAAGAACAGATAAGAAGATATATACGACAAGAACAGATGAGAAGACTTTTTAGACATAAATTTTGGATTTATTAATGCGGTTAGTTGGTTTGGTTTAATGGCACAAGGTCCAGATAAGGACAAGCGCCGTCAATTATTAAATTCGGAATATATTATATATACAGATATCTCGAATGTTTTAGGTTTCATATATGATGTTTAATGTTTATATGACTTTTTAATATGTAGTATGATTTTTCGCCGAAATCGATGATTCTACTTTAATTGGTATAAACATCAAATATGACAATTAGATGTATACGTATTAGAGGTGATTTCACTATCGTTGAGGTTTCCGGCAAAATCTTTGTGGTATTTAATTTTTCTTAAATTTTGATAATACCGTTTTCCCTCTGATGACTAAGTCGCTTTATATTTCGTAAATCCATTTGAAATATTTAGTCAATTTTATGCATTTTTAACAATGTTATTAATTTCAAGACGTGAAAATTCCTGATACAACTCAAAATTGCATACGTTTTTAGTTTCATATTTAGCATATATTCTGCTATTTTGTATTCAATTACAATTTTGGTGGAACGGCATATTCAAATTCAAGTCTTCAAAAGTGATCAACTTATTGCTAACTCAACCCCTTATTATATATTTCCCATAAAGTCACAAAATGTGTTTTAATTTTTCATAACAAAGGAATTTACTTTATTTTTAAAAAATACATACAAACATTCTTTCATAAATTGAGTCATCATGAAATTAGAAACTGACAAAGTAACTTACACATCGAAACCAAAATTTATCTTAGTTATTTACCATTGTAAGATACACATCACTTTGTGAATGGTGAAAAATCAAATGCAGGGCCTAGACCTCCTCCCGGATGGAGGCCGATGAGTAAAAGACTTTGAAGTTAGCCGTGGAAGTTAAACATAATTACATGGATCTTCTGAAGGCTGGTGTGGGGGTGGGGCAATAATTGAAAACTCAAAGGTGGCGGCTCCATTCATCAAGGCACCCCTGGCAACCCGACGAGAGCGTGCTTAATCGGCTCAGCAGCATTTCGAGAGAGTGTGCAACTGATTACACGGTGTGTCTGTGCCTTTCGAAATCTGCACTCATAATACCCTGTAATGAGTTAAATCTATGAGTTCCGATAATGATCACGATCTGTCGCCGATGGTAACAACTCCAATTCTTGAGTGATGGTGACACATATCGCCTGATTTGTGATCGAGATTTATCACCGGCGTCATCACAGGCGGTCATTTCACAGATGAGCGAACGTGTCGCCATCACCCATTGTCCCTGGAGACTGAAGTTATGCGGAGGCCAACAATGCAAGAAAAAAGCGCCAGCTGATGGCATGTCAAAAATATTTTTCAGATAACAGGTTTTTAAGCGAAGATAATGAAAAAAATATTGACGAAATTCATGTCAAACAAATATATTAATACATACAAATATGTATAAATAATTTTGTGTGCGTGAAGGTTTCCCCAATGATAATTCATTGATACTTTATGATTATCTGTCGTCAGAGTATCACCAAGAAATTTACCAAACTTTCAAATATAACAATCAATATTATGGTCAGCAATACAATGTTTCATTAGAAAGTTCTAAAAATAACACATTCCATCATAGTTTAATTGAAGGAATTTATGAACCTCAACTCATTGTAGTAGTAGAGATTATCTTAATCACAAATGGAATCAATTCTTTTCTATATTTTAGTAGTTATAAAATTTCTAAATATTGTGATTATACAAAAAGTCATGATTGTGAATTTAGTGATGGTTGAAATGGAATGCGATAGTGAAGACTACATTTCATAGAACTTTAACATTACCCCTAGACAAGAAAAACCCCATATCTTTTTAATTTTGATATTAATAAACGTTAGAACTCATATTGAAGCATTGAGGACATTGGGAAAAACTGTTACTATTTATTTTAATTGATATGAAGAACTTATATTCATTAAACTCTACAAGTAATATCAGTAAGAGGCCAAAAATGGTGGAATATAAATCGAAACATTTATCTACCAAACAAAATATAGTTTAATGACTGGCAGATGAAGAGATAAAAACTGGTGGTATCGGTTGCTTCGTGAAACCCAATGGAAACTTCATTGCAAGTTGTACAAATAATAATAGTAGAATCGTCCCAACGCGTTGGATGGTTGAAGATATTTGTCACCGAACATTCCTGTCCCAGTCTGGACACAGCATTATTCACTGATGAACAAAGTTAAGAACTTTAAGCAAAGATTCAGCTTTTTTGTGGCTGTTAGAAACAGAAGAATGTGAAGAATCCTCTTATTCTCAGAATAAAGTGAATCACAATAAGAATTTAATTGATTCAGGGACAAACACCCACGCAGGCCATTGTGATGAGGAAGCGCAAAACGAAGAAACGGAATGTAGAAAAATAGTTCATCCTACTTTAGCCACTCTTTAAGAAAATTTTAATTATCCATACACTTTCAGAATTAATTTAATTTAGCTGGAAGAAGAAATATGTTGAGATGACTTATTGTGGCTATCCTATCAATGATTATCCTGAAATATTTTCAGGCCGAAAATCAAGCTGAAATAATCACAAATTTTCCTCGGGTAATCTTAAGACACCCACTTAATTTTAGAAAAAACTTAAGCATTTTATGAGAAGTAAACTAATGAAACACAGATGAGTTTGGCTTGTATTACAGCCAACACTTTTCCGACATCCTATTTCTGAGAACAAACACATTAAATACAGATAAAAATTACGTCATTTTGAGCCACGTTCAAACGACGAGGTCAATATTTGCCAGTTGCTATGTCAAACTAACTGAAATATATCATTTCCTAAATAAATTTTAATTCCCATAAGTCTTCTCAGTATAATAGTGCTAGATTTGATTAGTTTTAATAATTTTCTGAAACTGTTTTGTGGGGTATTGAATTTTATAACACATTCTCTTATGATTACAATAGTTTTGGTAATGATATGACTGTAAAATAAAATTTAAAAAATTGAAAATAAAAATATAATTCTTGTTTTATTTTTGAAAAAATTTTATGAATGAAAAGAAATTAATGATAAAAAAGAATAAGGAAAAGTAAGAAATTTTATGCAGAAAAAGAAGAATTTTAATCCGCTCTTGTTAATTTATTTTGCATTATATCAACAATTAAAATGAAAGAGATTACTTTAAAATAAATTAAACATTTGTAAAATAGGTTTAGAAGAAACAAACAATATATATATATATATATATATATATATATATATATATATATATATACATATATATACCTATAAAAAAGAAATTCGAGTTAATTAAAACTATTAGAATTAAACATATAAATATTTCATGAACAATTACTAAAATATCTGAAAATCTGATTACACATGTGCAACAAAGTAAAAGAAAAATAAATCCAATTTGAATACATTTTCTCATTATTACTAAGCCTCAAATTCATTTTCCGTCTAAAAAAATTACAAAAACATATTTAAATTGTAAAAGGTTTTAATTTTCAACCTCAAAACATCAATCATTAATACTTGGGTAGTAAAATATTTAAATATGGAAAGTACGCTTCTCTCCACACATCCTTTCTCTTAAAAACCAATTATCCTGAATCCTACATCGAATTTTATGCTGAAGATATTACCCATCATGCATTTTAAGTTCGCGTGAGATCGATAAATTTAGAGTTCTTTCAAATTCAAATGACGCAATAAGCATTTACAACAAGTGCTTCTTTGGAACTTAATGGAGGAGAATGCAAATATGTGAAATTATCTTTTTCGGAGAACGCTTTCTGGAGCTTGTTTTTCCTTTGCATGCGAAATTCTTCGCAACTCAAATATTTAAGATAAAGCGTTATTGTGCCTAAGTTGCGTAAAAGTAAATTTTTTTCGGCGGGGTGGATTTTTTCTTAACTTTTCTTCTAAGAAAATGATTCTAAGTATCTTAAGAAAAACAAAATGTCTGTTTTGCTGACACAAGAGTCACCGAGCTTGTGTCAGATGAATGGTTAGCTTTTAAGTTAATCAATTCAGCGGTTCACATGTAAACTGAAAACTAAACGTTCACCTAAACTTTGAACCTATTGGCCTTGAACAATTCGTAAGTTCGAATTTTAACCCAAACATGGATACTTATGGTAGTTTGGAATCTGCATTAAATTATAGAGCCTGACAGAAATTTTTTACTACAAACAAAAAGTAACTCTAAAATAAAAATAAATAAACCAAGTCTAGTTCATTGCTTGATTCCCACTTCATACGTGAATGTATGTAGTAGTTGGGTTTCCTTTTAAACTGCTGTTCTTGCTGAAGCAATCACTTGTTTTCAGAAAGTGGACTTTACAGCAAAGCTTATAGCAACAGACATGCGATACAACCTAGATACTATGTCGAGATTATCTGATTTAACTACCACCTGTACGCAAGATCCAAATGGCTTTACCATCGCAAATGAGTACATGTGGCAATGCATTGTCGATAATTTCTTTACAGATTATCAAGCAAATCATGCGACAAATTAACTGGAGAAACTATAAATGCAGATGAATATATCAATATTTGAAACTTGAGCTCTAAATAGGGTAAAATGCCTTAGAGTGTTTAATTTTGAAAATTGTTAAGAATTCAGTAATCCTTAATAAATAATAATGGCACAAAAGCGATGTCATTCTAGGGTATTTAGATATTTACAATATAAGTTCATTCATATAAATATTAACTAATAACATTTTCCAATATATGAAAGGTTTTACGAGCAACATATTTAAGTATTTCAATCAGGGGATTTCGAATGACATGCTTTTAACGAGCTCGTGGAAGAATTGTCTGTGAACTGCCCTAAAGTTCCAAAAAGCATGAGCTCGATTTACAGCTCGAGTGTGGATTTTCGCTAAAAAAGGTGATCATAAAGTGGCAAATAAATCAAATAATGTCCTTACTATTTGATGAGTACAGGCTACTTTAAGGTGTTAAACTGTGCAAAAAAGGACAGTCATATTTTAAGTATTTCAGTAGATAATTTAATATAATGATAAATAAAATTATCAATTCATTTAAAATTTTTAATCAAGAAATTAACAGCTCTCCGTTAACTAGCATTGCTTAGGAGTTATTGTATCGTTGTATACATCATACTTTGAAAAGTTTATTCAGTCATTTCAGTTGCCCCTTTACTGCTCAAAGCATAAAAGTTAATCACACGAGAAAAATCACATTTATTCAACGCTTTATGATTCTTATGTTAAACGCGTTATTTACTTACATACATTACTTAGAAACAAACTATGCATGAAAATAATGGTTAAAAAGGCTTCCCAAGCCTGAAGAAAGTGTGTTTTTACAAGCATAATTCTTCATTAAAAACTCACCAACGAGTAAAGTATATTCCTATTAACTTTTGCAAAAATTAAGTAATTATATGATTTATCATGGTAAAACTTTTTTCCCCCGTTTCTAAGCTATAATTCTTTTTAATCTCTTCTCTGTTTTTGACGGAAGATATATTTTTTGGAAAAATAAATGTGCAGCTTAAGCAAACGGCTTACCTATATAAACTAATTTATTCCAAATTTTCTTCTTTTGCCTTTTTTTTAAATATGGCTTCCTTTTCCGCTTTCTTACTTTACGAAAGAAATCAGCGTGGCGTTATGAGCAGCCACATGCAAAAACGCTTAATTCTGTCTCCAATGCTATTTATGAAGTAATATCTTTTTCTTTTTTGTAAAGAAAATATATATTATCATTCTGATAACCGTGCTTTTTTAACATGTTAAACAAAAATTTAAAAAGAAAAGTAAAATAGTCACTTTAGTTAAAAATTTTCAAGCAGGAAGTAATTACAAAAAATTGGTTCAGAGGATTATTTTATGGTAACGTGATTTCGATATAAATAACATTAAATCCTGTTAAGAAAATAGCCGTGATTAAATCCATAACGCGCCAATAACAATTTATTCATAAGCCTCTTTAAAACGACTGAAAACTAATCTGTGAATATGCTTTGAAATATTATGAAATTCTTTATTTTATCTGATACTCTTGGTTATTAAATAGGAGCAAATCTAAGCAGCTATTGAAGTAAAATCAAATAAACGTTTTCAAAATATTGCAGGACACACGTAAGATTGGTAAATGCTCATAAACGTTCTAAAAATTGATTACATTAGTAAATAATTTAGTGTAAAATTTCAATTTGTTATAGAAATTGCTCAAATATCATATGTTGTTGTGCATTTTGTATTCAAGATGAGGATATTATATGCATTAGGATAATTTTTTAAAAAAATAAATGAAATCGTTAAAATTTCTTTGAATGACTATTCTGCAAGCTCAAAATAGAAATATCGCCAGTCAATCAATCACCTTGGCTCTATTATTTTATGAAAAACGCTGCTAGATCTTTTTAATTGATCAGAAAATGTTTTCCAAAGAGTTATCAACTTGAATAATAGTAAGAGTTCTATAATACAAGGTTCATAATATTACGTTTCCTATAAGCTTACTTTGGATCGAATTTAGTTATTGATATCTTATATCAGCAATGGTAATTTCATGAAAAGGTTAGTTCTAAAATCGTATTTTCATCTAAAACATCACGAAGATTAATATTTTTGAATCATTAAATTACAATTTACTTGTCGGAAAGATTAAATGAATCATAGTCAACTATTTGATTATAATACAGAATATTTACAAGCAAGAGTGAAAAATTGTTTTAAAATTACTTTGGAAGATATTACAAATTTCAAGATATAAAAAAGTATGGCAAAAAAATTGTAATAATCACTAACACCATATGATAATCGAGACACTCACGGATAATTCACTTTTCTATATTAATGAGGAAAATAACATTGCATGAATATTATCTCTGCATAGTAGTTAGAATATTATAGTGATTATCATAAAATACCCAACTTTTACAATAAGATTATTCAGTTTTAAATGGCGAACACTGGCATTATTATAAAAAATCACCAATACGAATTTCCTTTGTTTTAAAAAAATGTTTTTCCTTAAATTCATTCGACAAATCATTAGGTTAAAATATGAATATGGTATTTATATAATCCTTATAATCAAATTATCTTATAAATTTTATGCCAGATGATTAGGCTGTATTATCTAGATTCAAATAAATGAGACAAATTGGCTGGATATTGGTATATTTAAATGATTCTCTTCAATAGTTTAATATACATTATTAGTTCAAATTACAAAATGCTCTTTCTAAAACAGGATTAATTTAAATGAATTCTTTGCACACACACACTAAGCATTTAAAATATTGTCTGAAAAGTGGAAGCAATTTATTTTCTCAGATATCAAGCCCTGAAAACCAAACGAATTTATTGCTAGCACGAAACGACGGAAAACTATTCTGTATGAAAATCTAGTTTGCTCCTAAACTATAAGAGGTTCAAAGCAGACAACACAGTTTACGTAAAGTGAGCCATTGGTTACCATTCGAAACTTGCTGCGAAAATTATGTAAAATAAAGTGCTAAATGCGGAAAGAGTCGTGTCCAGCGATTACAGCACCTTTAATAAAGTGTATTTCGCATATTTTACGCAGTGTTTCGTGTATTGGTGTGCACGCATTTCAGCAATTACATTTAACTGCTGCACTGTGCACGAACGAAAAGGAATAGTTTCGCCTCCCCCTTCTGACAGTCGGCCGGATCGGTGCTTGATTGGGGAGGAATGCCAAACATGCAAAGGGATCAGATACTGAATAATTTTACCTCATCAGGCGGTGGTTAAGAAGGAATCGACATGGGCCTCAGCCTATATTGAGTTCTGTATATCACACACATACATAATGATTTCCGCTTTCATTTTAATAACTTCATACAAAGGAATGAAAACATTCGTATCTGTGCATGCCTCAGGCATATTTCAATTTGCCCCACAAGATATTAAAATTATAGAAAAAGATACAAATTTTTAATACAAAAGTGTGCTAAAAATATTGTATTATCTTATTACAATAATGAGTTAGGTTTCTAAGGGCCTGTTTTTGCCCACCGACTGACAGATGCATTTTAATTCTCAGCCAAGGTTAACTAACACTGGAAATGCAATTCTTTCCATCACTGCAAAGTTCTATCATTACATTCAGAAATATTTAATGTGCACACTCAGTACGATATCGAGTATCAAACCAGCTACTTTCGGGTAAAAAGAGTGAAGCTTTTCAGTTGTAATTAATTCTTATATATAAACCACACACTTAATTTAAGCTATGCTCTTTTATTAACTAGGAAAATCCTCCTCCAACTAAATAACCGTTAACTTATGTATAGGGAAACATTTCGTATTTGAGCTGTAATATAAAAGATATAGTAGTTGTGATCAAAATTCAACAATTCATATTCCATTTCGTAAGGATTTTTGCGTTGGCAAAAAATTTATATACGTTACATAAAGATAAGCTAGTGTACTGCTTCCATAGTGTTGAATGATGACAAGTTGATAATCTCAAATAGTTTCAGAATAAAGTTACAAAGTATTTTATTACTTGCTTTAAATTACATCCTAATTATGGGTAAAATTCCCTTTTCTGAGTTAGGTTTCTATAGACTGCCATAAAGATAATGTTACGAAATGAGGCTTGACATTAGCGTAGTTCCATATAGACAACCACTTTGTGATAATGGATGAAATTCTTGGGGATTAATTTCGTGGCATGCACATAAATAAAATCTTTATTCCAATAATTTACCGAACTTACTGCCGCCCAACTCGTCTATTGGTCAGCGTGTCTGACAGGGGATAGGGATATCCT